>JANKKC010042791.1:0-10326 GCA_026225755.1 Bursera bipinnata
ATTAATAGCACTTAAAGTGTAAAAATAATATTTAAACTCATAATAAATGTACACTTTTAAGTGCTTATCACAAGGCCTAACACCAACATACCATCCATGTTCCCCCAAATCCTGCGTACAGAGCTGGGCCCATCTAGGGCCAACATGAATTTCCACTCTTAATCAACATATCACAAATCACTAGCCCACATGACCATACAATCATACACATCTCATCCAAACACACATATTGACACTCAATTAAACAGTCATCATATATAAATTTTTTAATCTAGTGTTTTCCTTAGATCCTACGTGCAGAGTTGGGCCCATCTAAGGCCTAACAATAGATCCCCATTAGTGCTTTCCTTGGATCCTGTGTATAGAGCTGGGCCCATCCAAGGCCTAGCATCAATATATCATCCATTTCCCCTAGATCTCACGTACAAAGCTAGATCCATCCAGGTCCAACATGAGTTTTCACAATTTCACTCAATCATCCCACAGTCCATACATACACCACCCAAACCCAATATCACATGCATATCCATGTTTCAAACCAAAATCACAACTAATTCATCTCATCAGTGTGAAATCATAACTAATTTAACATGAAGACTTAGACATGCAAAATCCATTAACATCTCAATACATGGATCTCAAATCAATAAGGTCCATGCCCTCAATCCATGACAGGCCAATCCAAGGTCTATCCGTATATCCCTGTGGATTCCTGAATACAAAGCTAGGCCAATCCAGGGTTTGTCCACATATTTTCACACACACACGACACACCCCAAATATCACACATACAAATAATCTCATGTTCTTATTATTTTCATATTCCCTTTATCACACAATCAGGCACATAATGCCCATATCCCATCCATCCCATTGCACACATATATCAATTTTATTTTTATACACTACCACTTACACACGTAATACCCATAACCACACCGGTTCTCATTTTGTCTACATGATCTCACACATACTATTCAATCACACAAGTCTACTCAATCATCTCCAAAAGCCCATAGACACACACATAACACCCAAGTGAATAATCACATACATATGCTATTCATATGCCAACTCTTTCACAATTCATCACAATCATTAAACAAATGAAATATGAGAGTGTCGAAGAGAAATCCCCATCTCAAATTGATGAATTGTAATTACCCTGGCCTTTCTCTTTCTTCCTCATTTGTAACATGACTTTTGTCTGCCTAGAGGGCCTCGGTTGAATCTTGGAGCCATGGGGTCAAAAGCATGCAAAACCAAATGCAGGGGGTTATACTGATATTTTTTTTAGAGGTCTTATAGTAAAACCACAAACTAACAGTGGTTAATAAAATTATCCAGGCAGGGTTAAAAATGCTAACCTGAAAAATTTTAGAGGTCTAGGTGATAAACTACACTGTAGGGGTGTATCTACCAACTTGAAGACCTGTAAAGGTGTAACTGATAAGGGTGCATATGTAAAACCTGAAGTTGCAGGGGGTCGATGAATTATCCATGAAATGCATCATTCTCGAAGTAAATTGAAAGATCGATCGACGATCAGAAATGAAGAACGGAGACTACCACCCAGATCATTTGGTTGAGACGAATTCAACAATACCGGTGGTGAGATGAGGCCATGCTAGAAGATGCAGATCATCGATAGGGTTGGCGGAGCTGTTGGGAGCTCTGTACGGTGATATAGGCGTCAGAAGGTTAATCGAGGCCATGGTTGGGTTCGTCTAGCTGAGACGAAGAGAAACCCATCAGTTTCGACCCCTGGTTCGCCAAGAATTAGGTGGCCAAAAAAAAGTGTAAGCGGACATTCCCGGGTAGATCTACCGTGATGCAGGCAGCGATGGTGGAAACAACCATTAGAGTTATAATCGTCGTAGTGAGATGATCCCAATGCCATTGGTCTTAGGGGCTAGTTCATTGGGAAGTTGAATGGTCACGACAGGGACATCGAAATTTGGTAGGGGTGTCTCTGATGATATTATGAACTTTTTGGGCTACTTCGAGTTTATATAGTTTTTGAGATTTTAGGAGTCCAAATATAAATTTTGGAACCTTCAAATTTAGAAATCTCATTTTGACGCCTTGATGCCTTGACATCAACCCTTTCTCATCAGTTGTACACTTATGTAATCATCAATATATAGATATTAGGCACTAAAAACGAAAAATAAATGCACTCATATTAAATTTTTTTTCAACCTAAAACCAAAAATTTTTTCTTACACATACCCACTTATCCAATTATAAATGTACACAATGTCATTACGTACGTGTCATCTAATACACATCAAATTTGACTATTCCAAATTCTCGAGATACCTTAAAACTAGTCTCAAGGGTAAAGATGTCACTACAAGAATATGAACTTTTAAACGCTGTAAAAATATTTTTACACTGTTTTTAAAAATGTTGTAGGTGGCGATGCTATAAATAAGTGTCCATCAATTAT
Organism: Bursera bipinnata; assembly: GCA_026225755.1. Lineage (NCBI taxonomy): Eukaryota > Viridiplantae > Streptophyta > Magnoliopsida > Sapindales > Burseraceae > Bursera > Bursera bipinnata. The sequence goes on from JANKKC010042791.1 coordinate 2,453, forward strand.
AAAATTTTTTCAGTGCTATAAATAAATGCTTTTTATAGAAATTTTCTAACGTTGTAAATAAATGCTTTTTACAATATTTTTTTAACGCTATAACTAAAGTCTATTCACAACATCTTTTGAATGCTATAAATAATTGTTAGGCATATAGATTTACATAAATTACAGTATTTTTTTAAACTGTGTAAAAAGTTATTATCAACATTTTAAAAACGTTGTAAAGTACTTTTTTTTAATATTTGTATTTTTTATAGTTTTATTCAAGTGGGTTCCTCCCTGCCTAGCTATTGGAATAATTGGTTTTCATACTCATCATTTATCATCAATCAAACATTGTAAATTATAAATTTCACAATAAATAACATAGTTCAATTTTATATATAATAAATATATAAATTGTTTAATACAACAAAGTATTCCACACAACTTTTTTTTTGGAACAAAAGTCAACCAAACTAGTCTAACATAACATATTTCTTTGGCCAGGCAATTGTGCTTCCTATTGTATCATTTAACATATGAAATTCAGATGTAGGACGATATAAAGGCATATCCATTAGTGCTACTGTTACCAAATTTCTAACAATCCGATCCAAGGATTACATAATGTACCTACGAACGAGGATCTGTAGATGCAATTTTTCTTTCTCTAACAAAAGAAAAATTAGTTTCTTTCGACAAAGCTCACAATAATCAGCACAAAGCCTCATTGATAGAAGTCCAATTCAATCTTCAGTTGTGAACTAAAGAGAAGAAAATTTGTCTACCAAAATATCAAACTATAGAATATCAGGTTTAAATATGGCCCAACCTTCTCCAAAGATGTGCAAGGTCCAATGATCCCCTGAACTTTGATGTCCTTAGAACAAATAATCTCAAGCGTACCACTGGAGGGAGAACAAAGGATAAGTTGGTGTTGAGTTTCTTTAAAGGAAATTGTCTAATTCTTGACATTGACAGAATAAAACAAATAGGAAAGGAAAATGTCTAATTCTGGATATTTACAGAACAAAACCGAAAGATAGATACAAAGGGAACTCACTTAAAGCAGAGGCCAAGAGACTGTTCTTCATCCTCAAAAACTTGCTTGAAGGAATCTTTAAATATAGAATGACCAAAACCTTTAGCTAGAGGCCGCAAGTTTTTTCAACTGCGACTTTCATTTTTGCAACACCATCCTGTAAGTTTAAAATCCTTAAAGTGTCACACATAGTTATACGTGACTTTCATTAATGCATAAATATTAGGATATCAATAAAATTGTTAGCATCTTCCCAAACTGATATTTTTCATTTATGAATAGAGGGATCTAAAATGAAATAAGTAAGAACCATAATTTTCAGAATACCCAAAATCATAATTCTATTTTGTTAGAAACATAAAGAAATTTAGGCACAAAAAGTAAGCAAGAAAAAAAAAAAAAAGCAGCTTCATGTACTTGAGCAGATATGTTGTAAGCCATCAAGATTAATTATAATGAAGCTTGAAAGCAAGTTTGAATGTAAGATAAAAACAATAGATCATGCATTTATTGAGCTCCAGTGATGATCAAATCAGCTTCAAGCAACTACAGCCGGCAAGTAAATGAATGTCATCTAGAAATTGCCCCATATCAGCAGCCATGCCGTAAAATGCACAAGGAATGCTCGAGTAATTGCAAATTTTTCATTAACAATGGAATAATCAGGGGGAGATCAACTAACAAAACAATTGACCTCATGGCTTCCAGCAAGGAGAAGACATAGCCATCCTTAGTCTTATTTATTTATTGTTGCTAGGAAACAAAGAAAAGTATATGCAGTAAATTATAAAGACATTATAAAAGGAAAAACTTCCTGACCACAAAAAAGGAGCTTTCCTAGATCCTAAAAGGACTCCAAAAACTACAGAAGCATAAAAGTCAGCTCTTGTCTATAAGCAACAAAATATCCTAAGCAAAAAAAAAAAAAAAAAAAAAAAAAAAANTAAAAAAAAAAAAAAAAAAAAAAAAAAACCTTCCACGATAATCCTTTTGAAGCTTCCAAGACTTTAATGAATTCCAAGAAATAGACACCATAATCTAAAAATTTTCTCTTGTTCCTTTCTAGCCACACAACCCAAAATAAAGTCATAACAACAAAATTCCACAAGAGAAAATATCATTTTTTTTCCTAAATATCTTGTTTATATTGGTTCCTTTTCAAGTATAGATGTCTAAGACAACCTACTACAAATCTAGTTAAATCGATGAGCACAACAAAGCCAAGGAGAGGTTAACTCTTATCCATATTAGTTGATCTAGATCTGTTCCATCTAAATAGTTTAAACAGATGGTGGTAATGGCTAAGCCTGGTTCATTTCTGACTCGATTGCTCTCTTTATCAAAATGATCTAGAAGCTATTTCTCTTTATCAAAGTGTATATCATTATATTTGATACATCTTCTATACTGTAGCCAGTTTATAAACACAAATTTTATATTTATTATTTCCTTAAAGGATCAAGAGAAAGAAACAAAACTAAATAATCAAAATTTCATCCAAATAGCAAAAGCCCACATCATAATCAACAAATCACAACTGAAACATCAAAACTGATAACAAATCAAGCCAAAAGAAACACAAATTGAACAAAAATCGAGTTTCAAGCATCTTCCCATTCAAGAAGCAGGGGAGTAGAGAAGATCTTGTTACACTTGGATTTTTAATACTTTTACCTTCCAAGAAGCAGAGGATCAAAGAAGATGAGGCGATGTGATGATTTTTTTTAGCCAAACACCGTTCAAGAAGCAAATATGATGATTCTTGTCATTGTCGGAGGCAGGACGCGTATCTAGATGAAGCTGAAGCTATTGTTGGAGGATTTCTTTCATGGAAAAGAGCCAAAAGGAGCTATTGAATCTAGATGAAGAATTTGTTGCTTATGATGATGCATTTCAGGGAAAAATTCGAAGGTTGTGAAGGGTTTTGAATTGAAGAGTTGTGTTGAGTATCTCATAGTATTTGTTATTTGGCGTAATTGGAATTGCATAGTATTTAAAAAACGCTATAAATTGGTGCCGTTCTTGTAGTCTGTAATAGAAGGGGTAAAATGATTTTTTTAATATAACTTTAATTATCAGTGTCCTATAAAGGTATTTATGTTATTTTATTACTTAATGGATAAAATTTAAAAATTTTTTAATTAAATTATTATTATTAATCTTTTTATAATAAAAATATTTAATTTAAGAGTGTAACTTTGGGTTTATAATAGAATAGACTAAAGTTAATGGACTAAATCTATTATATTTATGAGATAAAAATTATGATTATATTTGGTACATGTCATTCCCTGGGGAAAATGTCAAATGATTTATGTAAAGTGATTTGTATATGAGCTTTACATCCACATCGTGTTGATGCTCTATCTCGTTCAATTTTAGATGGATCAACAACTTTCAATGGATTATTGCCTTTAGGATTACAAAAGAAATCATGTCTTCTTATTTCTCCATTAATGGTGATGAATCTCCCTTTACGAACTGAAAACCTATGATATTTGGCATAATTTTGGTACATTATAAAAACCTCTTCTTCACTCAAAAAAACATTGCCCAACAAATGGCTCAAGATCATGCAAATCAATATTTTCTTCATCAATCATTGCCCTTTCTTGCTCGTATGGAAGCTTATTCAAGTGCCAGTAATTTTTTTTTTTTTTTGAAACACTTCCAGTAACATCAACTTCGGTATAATCACCATCTCTCATTCTTTTCCTATATATATAATCAATAATAAAAATAATTAGACACTCAGTTAATACATAAAATCTTGTTTATCTCAAGCTTCAAGTTAGTCAAACAAATTGGAGAAGTTAACAATAATATAATACAATGACTTTACAAATGCATATAAACTATTACAGCAAAAAAATCAGGCATATAAGAAACAAAAATAACCAAAATCTTAATAATCAAATAATACTATATTTACTCTAAAAAATGTAATAAAAATCTCATACAAATAAGAAAATTTCACATGTTATATATATATATATAATTTTTTTTTACACATTTTATAAGTCTATATTCTACTAAATAAAAATCCAGTAATTTCTTCATGAAATTTATTAAGATAATGAATCTTTATAATAAAAGAGTAAAAGTATCTAAGGAGAAATCGAAGTACTTACCTAAAATTGTTAAAGAAGAAAACACAAAAGAAGATTCTTGAATTAGATTACTCAATTTCCCCATGTGTGAGTTTGGTGGCAGTTCGATGATTTGTTTTTGTTTTTGTTTTATTTTATTTTACCTTAGTTTTAGGAGCATTTTGGGTATCCTGTAAGGGACTTCGAGAGCTAATCATATCGATGATTAAAGTGAAGGATAGTATTGATATTTAACAAGAGAAAAATGATTTATTATTGAAAGAGCAATTATTGCATTTAGCAAAGATGATTCATATAACAAATTTACACTACTTTTCAAGACTTAACGTGTGACTATCCAAAAAATTATAACTTTCTAAAAAATTTTTAAAAACTTTTACCTTTCCTAATACAATTGGTTTAGGTTTTCGCTATATACACGTATTTATGTTAGTGCTGCAACAACTTTGGATGAAATAATAATTTTTTATTCAAGTTCTTCGTAATTTTTGAGTAAATTACTTGAGCCTGATAATTTGGTAGTGTTGATAAGTATTACCTATCGTTATTTATCTTTCTCATGCACACTCCGCTGCATCACAAATTAATGCAATAAACTAACAAAACAACAGAAAAACCTGAGACATAATTCCTGAAATTTGCCCTCCATATGTATAGTTGCTCTTAACTATAATTGAGAACATCATCGAGAAAATAAACAAGGAAAAGAGATAAAGGGTACAGCAGGTAAGCCAGGAGTGATATCCAGACAGGGAAGGTGGAGCGAAAGCTTGCAATCAGACCCATCACACCGCAAACGATTACTACAACTAGTACTTCAGCAGAGAATTCCCAGGCCAGTCCTCGTACATATACCAAGGATAGCAGAACCGAAAAGCCAAGAATGTTATTCATGAACACCCCACCATAAATCTGCAATATTAGTACATCAATGGTGATCAATTATTAATATATGCTTTTGTAGAAAACATAACTGATTATAAAAGAATTACATAATTAAGTACGAACCTCAGAGAATGCCAAGGAAGTAATCGTTCGTTTCTTGCGACATGCAGCAGAGATTGCTGAAGTTGCAGCTCTGAAATTGGTTGCTAATGGGACTAAAATAAATGAGAAGAAGAAGGAAGGTATGTTTGCAGCATTGGAGAAGTTCTCAACACTATATATTAGAGGTTCTGCTAGAACCGCTAATATAACAACTCCAAGCACCATGTACATTATAGCCTTAAACCAAGCCCATCCCGACTTATCATCATCAACCACTCCACTGCTCCTCTCACCATCCACCAACTTATCTGTTTCTTCCCAAGTTCTCTACACGAGAAATCATTTTGATCTTCTCAGTTGATCAATTAAACATATGTATAGCCATGCATATATGTAAATGGAATCTTACTTGGTGGATATCATCTTGAGTAATCACAATTTTTGGAGCAGGTGCTTCATGATCATTTTTGGAAGTAGCAGTTTTGAGCAATTTTGCAATTCCAGTAACAAACTCTTCCTCATTTATGGCACCATCTCCACTTGTGTCGAGTTCTTCAATAACTTTACCAACAGCTTCATCCGCGTTCAAAGGAACCTTACCAAACTTGATATCCTCGATTAATTTTCTTAGTTCTTGTTGCGATATGCAGTCATCTCGATCACGATCAATTTTTTCAAATAACCTATATCATTCATTTACTTTGTTAGTAAAGACTGACTTTGGAAAAATGTTGAGAGAAAACAAAATAGTCTAACCTTCTAATTACAGTAGTATCAGGTGTGCCATCTTCTCTAAGAAGGCTTCCAATTGCATTGCATTCGACATGTTCTAAGATTTCTGACATGAGATTTTTCTTCATTTCACGTTCTTCCCTTTTCTTCTGAATCCAAGGCTGGAAAACCTGAGGAAGATCAATTTGGAATATTAATTAATTATTATAAACAAAATGATGAATATTAACTAGCTTAATAACAAAAAAGAAATCTAGTAATTAAAGTATTTTTACCCGGTATATGTCCCTTAAGGATTTATGTGAATCATATCTCTTGTTCATTGCATTCTTTGCCTCATCAAGCCATTTTGTGAATCCATTAACAAATTCATCTCTAGTTATTTTTTGATCTCTATCAAGGTCAAATTCTTTCATCACTTGTGCTATTGCTTCCTCCCTATCTATATGCAATCCTTTATATTTTACTTCAATAAGAAGCTCCCTCAGTTCCGAAGGCGATATCATATCATCTCCATCGTGATCTACTTCTTCAAATAGCCTTCAATAATCAAGTTAGTTAGTTCTAAAATATTTATTCATAAAACTTGTAAGTATCTACTTCTAATAATATAATCACCTTAATCATAGTCTAAAGTAGAACTATTGAGAAAAAATATAAAGGAAGCGTGTTTTTGAAAAAATAAAAATAAAAATTAATACCTTCTTATAGCATCTACATTGGGTGCTCCATCTTCAGTGAAGATTCTATCTAGTGCATGCTGTTGTACATGTTTCAAAATTCTTAATATTAAACGCTCATGTTTGACATACTCCAATCTTCTTTGCTGAATCCAGGGCCGGAAAATCTGCCAAATAAATTTTCACTACAAAAGTTCTAATGGGAGTAATTTAACTTGCATCAGCCTCACATTATTAAAAATATAAAGTGCGTTAGCCCAACCAGGCATATAACAAAACGCAATCCAAGTCCATCTCCTGGGCTGGGCTTAAGAGGATTGAATTTAGAAACCAAAAGGAGGTTAGTACCTGATATAAAAAGTAGAAGAGTAAAAATACAAGGGAAACGATAAGAGCAATCAACATCACCGCATGTTTCCCAGAAGGAGATGAGAAGACTTTGAGGATTTGGATAATCAGGAATGGTATCAAAGAAGAAACCATGATCCTTGCAATGTAGCTAGTCTCCAAATCAGTTGTAACCCCAGAACCTGTTATAATCAATAATCCTTCATTAGAAAAAAAATTAAACCAAATTAAATTGTATGCAAACAGTGAAGTTAGTACAGGAAAGATTTTTACGAAGTAATTTGTGACTGTTTTAATAATCCAAAAAACAGTTTATTGCTTTTGGAAACAAACAACTGTAAGGAAGTAAATCCTGTATATGACAAATAATGGTCATCATAACCAGTTCTACAAGTTGCTTCAGTACTATACATGAGTCTTCGTCTCGGAGACTGGAAAACGGACGTAAATTCATAACTTAATTGAATGCAAAGAAATATATTGGTTATTAAATCAAGGTAAAAGAGATAGGTTACCAGTCAATATTGACAGTAACTTTCCATTTCCAGCCGATGAAACTGGTCCATCGGAAAGAGAGAGATAATTGGTCTCTGAGCCACTGTGAACATGAAGGACTTGACTGCCAACTATTACACAAGTTCCCCAAATTACTGTCAGCTGCAAGATTGTAGACCCAGCCAACAGCCCAACTCCAGTATATATGTACTCTTGCGCTACCTCTTTACTGTTTAGCAGTTCAGATGCTTTGGAGAAAAAAAAAGCATAAAAATTAATCTTATAATTAATTTCAAGTAATTTTCACTAATAAGTTGGTATTAATTAACCAATTTTTTAAGATTTTCAAGAACTTAATGGTTTTTGTTTAATCTGACAAATATGAAGATATATAAATAACAGGTTGTCTTATTGTGTATCTTAAGACACATGTTAATTAGACATTGAAATATGTATATTTTTATTATAAAATTTACTAAATCATTAAAAAATATTTTTTTATTA
>JANKKC010042792.1:0-10334 GCA_026225755.1 Bursera bipinnata
TTCCACAGGAATCGGATTCCGATTCCATACTGAACCAAACAGGATAAATGAATAACCATTCCGATTCCGATTCCGATTCCGTTTCCGATCCCGAAGTTCAAACCAAACGGACCCTAAGTACAAAGCCCGTACGTTGTGCGGTTATATTTATTTAATATTATGCTTCTATGAATAACTTTTTAAAATTAAACATTGCTCGACAAAATTGAAAATATTGAAGCATACAATTAAAGGTAACAATCCAAAAACACATTCAAGTAATATAAAAACATAAAACATCTATAGATAATGTAAAAACAATCAAAAGCTACCAATCCAAAAGGCTTCCAAGTGCCTATAATCCAAAAGACCAGCTATAATTTTTGAACATTCAAAAGCTAACAATCCAAAAACCCATTGCCATAACACGACAAATACTACAGTAATATCAAATATGACAATAACAATTGTCAAAAATCTTAAGCTTGCTATTGTAGCCCTGTATGTTGCCTTTGTGTTGCACTATTGCAACGACCTAGCATAGCCCTGCCAAATCTAGTTCAATGTTTTTAATATGAATCACATAAATATATTGATTTCGTGTATGTTTTGATTGATAATTACTAACCTTTATTAATCTTTGTAGCGACTCTTGTGCAAATTTGTTTTCTTCGTTAGATGAAAAGTAACTCAAGAATCATTCATGAAATATTTACAGAGGCCATAGGGGGTTGAATTATTAATGTGAGATAAATCTAGAAAAAAAGGGGGTTCTATCTAATACAATATAAAAAATTAAACAAACAAAATTACAAACATTGAAATTACCTTCAAGTAGACTAAAAAAAAGAGGTATAAAAAATGAGCAATGGAACCGGGATTTTTTATTGCTTTGAGTCTCTTAAGTATTATTATAAATACTTATAAAAAAATTTTCTAAATCCATTTAATATATAATACAATTATAAATTCAATTTATTTGCTAGATTCATCAGAATTAATTTTCAATACACTGAACATATATCAATAAATTAAATATTGATTATTATATCTTTGTGGTTTATTTAATTAATAATTAAACATTGAGAATTTTAAAAAACCAACAAATTCAATTTATTTGCTAGATCCATAAAGGGTATAATTGATATTTTAAATTAGTGTATTTACAAACTTTTTTTTATTTTTATTATATCCGATTAATTAAATATTTTGGATGTATCTTGGATATATTTTGGATATCCAACATCAAATGCCTTACATGAACATATTTTGCGGTTTATATTATTTACTTTGTCCATTGAAATAAAAAGAATAATATTGAAGGAATTTTATTAATCAACTGTGAAGACTTATCACATTAGAAATTTTGGAAATAAAAATATAATCTAGAATGAGAGTAGTATTAATTTACAAGGGGAGATACTGAAGCTCATTAATAGTACTCAGAAGAAATGTCCTCAACCTTGATTTTAGCTTTACTAATTAAATAGAGAAATTTCGTGGTACAAATGCAGTGCGTTTATGCCTTAAAACTGAATTTATGTTCGGGCCAACAGCCTCATGGTACATTTGCAGCAAAGCAACCCCTTCACACTAGTTCATTCAAGGGATAAACCTCGAGCTCATAAGGCTTCCTAATGCTATTTGTACTACGACTCAATTGTTATTAATTTCTCATTGATGGAAAATCCTTATCCTAATAGGGTTCTAACGGTTTTGATATTTTTACCATAATTATTTTAAATCTATGTGTTATAATAATTCTTTTATATTCCTCTCTGATAAAGTACCAGACCTAGGATTTTATCAAAGAATCCGTTGTATATTTTAATATCTATAATTTGTTTGATGAAGTATGATATAAGAAAATTTATTGAAAAAAAAAAAGTACACCTAAATTAGAGGGACACAATGAATCTTTCTCCTTAGAATAAATCATAATTGTCCTAGTAAAATTTAAAATATAAAATACTAATATTTTGTTGTTAATTTATTAACAAAAACAAAATCATAATTCTACTCTATGAGTTTTTATATTTTGAAAATGTTTTATAATTATCTCATTGTCAATACTCTAAAAATTATCTTTCTCAATATATGCAAACAAGCTAACATTCATCTCCCATTCGATTGTGTGGTTTAGTTTTCAAGATTTTCGTAGCAAAAAATATCCTCTCTACTGTAGCTATTGCGACTAGAAGAATTAGTACGACGGTAACTTCGAGAAAAAGGAAAAAAAAAGCAATCATAAAAGTTTAATTGGGCTTTTTAATATAAAGGTACAAATGTAATTAATGAAAATGAGGAAGTATAACTGTAATTGAAGAACTCAGAGGGGTTTGAACCCTCTAGGTCCCTACGTAGCTTCGCCTATGCTTTAATAGATTTTTGACGTAAGACAATTATTTTAGCAATAAATAAAAATTTTATTTTTTTAATAAATTCTACGTAATACCTTAAGGGTTCTTTACCTCTCCTAAGCTTGAGAATGTTGTTTATATGAATTTTCAATTGAAAAAGATAATGCAGATTCATTACCTACATTAGTACTAAATACTAAAAAAACGATTTTGATCCAATTTTTCAGACTCAATAACAGGAAAGAGAGAATGCTAATGAATAGAGATCTATTATAACTGTTGATATGTGAAATAATGTTGGACATATTAATAATAATAAATAGTAGAGATTTGTTGTTACTAAATATATTAATGAATATTGAAATATTTTTTTTTTAATTAGTATTTTAGTTATCTAGTTATGTAATTAGAATTATTTATAGATTTATCTATTTATTTATGAATTTATATTATATTGTTTGAAGTCTATAAAAGTTAATCAATCTCTTGTTAAAAAAGTCTATCAATGTCTATAAAAGTCTACAAATGTCTACGAAAATCATTAAAATAAAAGTCTGTAAAAGTCTGTAAATGTCTATGAAAATCATTAAAATAAAAGTCTATAAAAATCTTTCATAATCATGAAAAGTCTATAAAAGTCATTAGAAGTCTATAAGTCTATAAAAGTAATTTAGTTATAAAAAGTCTTTAAAAGTCTAATTGAACACACTCCTCTTAGTTTGGAAAAATTATGATTTTTTTTATTGTTTTTAAACTTTATAGTATAAAAGATGTAAATCTAAATTAGAGTTTTAATTGAATTTATTTCAAATAATAAGAGTGTTGAGGTCGATTTGGAACCAAACCTAAAGGCCAACGAAAAATCCAATCCAAATATAATATACCAGAAAATATAGCGCCAAATCATCATTAAAGGTCTCTCTTCAGTGAACAAGATATCCATCCATTATCAGTCTACAACCAGCTATTCAGCCTACTATGAACTATCACCATATAGTATCCACATATTGGTTGCTAATCCAATATTTTATACGTACAGCATACTAAGTATTTGAAGTCTTTGTCTGTTAAGGCTTGAAAACCCTTCTAAAGCCAAGTTGACCCAAGCCACCAATGGGGCACACTGGTGGGTTGAGTTACAGTTGGGGCAGAACAAGGTAAGTAAGATTTATTAAGCCCAAAATGTATTTTTAGATTATGACCCACTTCAAGGGTTCTAACCACAAGGCATTCAAAGGCCAATGACATATGGAGTATTTGTCGAAGTTAAAACAACCCAAACTTATTTTTTTATTTTAATATTATTTTTATGTATTATTGTTCACAAGTTACTGTTTAAAAATACTGTTTACATGTCACTGCTTACATTTATTGTCCATAATATTGTTCATGGACACTGATACACATGCAATGTTCAGTTAACAATTGATAATTTTTTATTTGTTAATATCAATTACTTGTCAAATTCTCTTCTATATTTTAATTATATATAAAATATTTTATTTTACAAAACTCAACTTTATCCATAATAATTCTATTTCATTATAAATACTAATTATCTATTTTATTTATTATTTATGTTGAGAATTCAGACCTCTCAAATTAACCTTAGAGAATAATTTTAAATCCACCCCAATACCCTTATTGGGTAGAAATATCAACAATAATAAAAAAATAAATAAAATAGAGAATAACACAATTACCACAACACAAAATAACTTGAAAAACTCCAAATCAGAGAAAAATCATACACTGTCAAAGACAAGAGAACTTTCACTATAAAAAAAATTGTTACAATCATATATACTTTTATCTCTCTCCGAATGACTCATCCATTTGACTCCAATATACCTACACTCTAACCAAGCATTTTCACTTTTACCTCGTAAAGAGGAATTGACACTAACTCTCCAAAGAAGAATTTTACCTAAAGCTAAAATATGCTTGACATGTTTCTAATTGGGGTGCGTTGAACCAAGAATTAGACTCCTTTATATAGGTCTTCAAGTCCTCTTCCTAGTTATTTTGAAGCAATTAGAATTAAGACTTTATATAGTTTTCTAAGTCTTCTTATCATTTCTTTTCCTAGTTGAAATAGAAATCCACTTCTTTTCCAAGTAAAACTTTCCTATTTAAAATAAGATTATTATTACTTTCCTAGTAGAAGTAGGATTCTCCTATTTACAATAGGATTTATGTTAGAGATTTATTTAGGTAAGGTGGAGTTGTTAGAATATTGGCTAAATAAATAAATAACATATTCTTAAATCCTAAAAGAAAAATATATCTCTTATTGACAATCACAATCCTCAAACTAGAGAATTATCATACTCCACCATAAAGAGTATATCCACTCAAAATAAATCATTCTAAGAATTTTACTTTGACTTCATATCTAAAGATCCTTGCTGAAAATATATGGTGCAACCCCAAATTTGCTCATGCTGGAGTTCCTTAGCCCTTGACATTTCTTTCACCACCACACACCTTGCGTCAAGACCAAATCAATGCCTATGTGTAAACTTATGAACTTATTAATAGTAACCCATATTTTATCATGATAACTTGACTTCACATGTCATAAGGAACAACATATCCTCTAAAACCACAAATGTTATCTTTGTCTCTCACAGATAAAAAAGACACACTGCTAGCGCAAATTCAGTATCTCTACTTATTCACTTAGAGCTTTAGGTCAAACTTGCTCTTTTTTTTTTTTTTTTGACAACTTACTTTAGGTGCCAAGATTGTCCAAACCTACCTTGTGTGACCTTGATTGTCAAAAAATTCTTGACTTGTACTTACCACAAGCCAAAAAAATATTATTCAATAACTCCATCTCAAACCAAAATGGGTTTAACCACCTTCTTCAATCTCTACCTTTCATTCTTAGTTTGGCGTGTTTTACCATAGATGTGAACAGTATCAATAGGTGAAAAGATTGGGGAGGTAACTAATTGTTCCTACTTAAAATCCAATGTCCAGACAAAACTTTCCTACATCTTAAATATTCACACCACCACAAAAAACTCCAATGCACCACCAAGGAAGAAAACTCATTCTGATGCCACTTGTTAAGAATTTGGACATTTCAAGTTGAACTTAAAGAATTATTCCAAATTCACCCCTAGACCCTCCTTGTGTAGAAATATCAAGAATAATAAAAAAATAAAATAAAATAGAAAATAACACAATCACTACAACATAAAGATTTATGTGAAAAACTCTAAACAGGAGAAAAACTATGGGCTGTTAAAAACAAGAGAACTTTCACTATATGAAAAATTATTACAATCATATCGACTTTTATCTATCTTCTAATGACTCATCCTACACCCACACTCTACCCAATTATCTTCACTTTCACCTCATGGAGAGGAATTATACCTAAAGCTAAACCATGCTTGAAGTGTTTCTAATTGAGGTGAGTTTGAACCAAGTAGTAGATTCCTTTACATAGGTCCTCAAATCACTTCTTAGTTATATTTAAGCAATGTGGCACTAAGACTTTATATAGTTTTCAAGTCTTCTCCTATTTTCTTTTCCTAGTTAAAATAGAAATTCACTTCCTTTCCAAGAAAAATATTGTTATTTAAAATAGAATTCTTATAACTTTTCTAGTAGAAGTAGGATTCTCCTATTTCCAGTAATATCTATTTTCCTTTTAGGATTTAAGAATATTTTATTTATTTATTTAGCAAATGTTCTAACAATTTATCTCTTGTTATTATTTATTTAATTATCTTCATTTAGGATAACCCTTAGAAGAGATAGGACTCCAATCTATGGAAATCCTATTATTCGAAGACTTATCACTCACAAAACTCTTCAAGAAAAATAATGCACATGATTATTCATAGGATTATTCCTCTAACACCTAAATTCTCTCTAAACCCATTTATAAAATTTAAAAATTTAAATATTACTCTACACACCCTTTTTAATACAAAAATAGACTTGGATTTTTTAGTTCTTTTTTTTTTCTTGAAATTAAGATGTTGCTACGATGGCCAAAAGCTAGAAATATTTCTATGCAGTAAAATATCTGATTACAACAAAATTTTGGGTGGCAATTGTTCTACTACATATATATTGCCTAGACTAAAAGAAGTCCAGGAAGACGCATTATGACTGCATTGCCTAGAAAAAATATAGCACTTCTCCAATTGTATTGAAATCTCTAATGGATGAAAAGAAATAATTGAAATCTATTTAAACTATGAATTTCATTCTTTATTTTTGTGTAAAATATTATTTAGCACAGCGTCCATTCTTTATTACACAAATTCACATTGATATATATCTCTACAAAATTGTTTGATTAAAAAAATACGTTTTAAAAGTAAATTATCAAAGATATTAGGGTTTAACAATTTTATTGTTTTTTTATGGGTCTTTTAGTTAATTTTCTAAATCTTTTATTTATGTAATAAATTATTAAAAGGAATTTTAGTAATAAATTTAATTTAAAAAATATAGGGGTTAAGAATATTAAAATTGATATAGCGACCAACAAGAAAAAAAAAAAGTTTAAAAACAATTTCTGGAAAGAATATCACCAACTCTGACCAATTCTTCAACTCGATTAGAGTCTCTCTGTAGAGAGAGAAGTAACAAAACATAGGCAAGAATAAGATTTTTTTCTATTGTCCTGCTCTTTGTTATAGCCCAAAAGAAAATCAAGAAAACAAAGAAAAACTAATACCCAAAGCGCTGAGTTTGTTGTAATTAATGTGTTAATGTTATCGGGAGAAGGCTAACAAATGTTAGATTGAACATTGAAGTAGAGTTGAAATGATGGTCACTGGAAGATGTAAAAGAAGTGTTGCCGTTAGCTTGAGTGATGTAAGTATACAAAGAGAAATCAAGAGAGTAACATAATAGAAATTGAAAGTAAATAGCAAAGTGAAAATGAGAAGAGACGAGATGAGAGATTGAGAGAAATGGAGAAAGACTTCATATTGTTTTTTTACATATAGTTGAAAAGGCTTGGAGTGGGTATTTATAGAAATTTTCGCCACCCTTCAAAGCCAATAGAAATAAGCCATTCCAAAGGCCAATTAGAATCTGCCAATTTACAAGCCAATAACAAGTTGCCAAAATTCAGTCAATAAATGGCTTACACCAACATTGCTTCAACGGTTGAAAATCCACCAGATTAGTTTGTATCACTCCCCCTTAAATTCCACTACTTAAAAATAACTACATTTAAATTTGCTAGGAAAAAATCCAACAAGATAAAAACAAAGCAAAGAAATATAATGGTATAATAAATCATAAAAAGTTATTATGTGCTTAATACTGTTTTATTAAAAATCTTGCCAGGAAAACCTGGTGAGACAAAACCTGATTTAAGCGAAAAAGAGTACAATACCCATGTATCAAAAAATGCTTCCTTTGATAATGTTTATCTAATAGATAATCCCTTGATAGTTGCAAGAATATACTGCACTCGATCTACAAGAGATTTTTATTTAAAAATCAGAATCGATATATCACATTAGTATGCAATCACAAACTCAACAAATGCATGTCCAATTTTTCAACACTAATAAAATTAATGTAATCACACTTGCTGCAGATATTTATCAATTTCAAGTTCCCATAGAAAACTCTATAATACGAGTCTAACTTTGATGAGTGATCATACATTCTCATATTTTTATAAAAGTTAACTCAACAAAAATTACATCTTTTCAAATTAGGTCAGTCGTGTCATTAATAATAGATTATCTCTCATCCTTATAACTCATCAAGGATATTATCCTCCTCAAAAGTTTTGACAATTTTCTTTCTCCTATAACTCATCAATGATATTATCCTCCTCAAAAAGTTTTGACATTTTTCTTTCTCCTATAACTCATCAAGGATATTATCCTCCTCAAAAGTGTTGACATTTTTCTTTCTCTACTAGGACAAAGTACTTTTAAGTCTCTACAAGGGCTAGGTTTTGTCTCTATTAAGATAAAAAGTATGTTACCTCTCCATGGGCAACAAAAGGATTTAACTCGAGGGCTAATATCAGCTTTGAGAGAATATAGAACTTGAATTCCATTTACAAGGAAAACTTCTACCACTCTATAAGATGGTTAAACGAGTTTATCCATGTCTTTTGATTAATGGAATCAACAAAATTTTAGTTGGTGCATTAGAAACATATAAAATAGGGAAATTAGCCTACATATCCTTAATTATAAGGCTCTTTGTAAAAATATCCCATTAGACAAATTTCTTTGATACACCTATCCAAAAACAACAATCTAACCAAAATGCCCCTTCATATACTTATACGATTTTCTCTCGCGAACTTTCAAAATACAAATGACAACCAACACCAATAATGGCATATCGACGACGTCAATAAAGGTTGAAATAAAAAAAGTAGAAAAATTTGAGAAAACAAAAAAAATCGTTGAAAAAGTCACCAAAAACAAGAAAATTGCTCAAAAAGTCACCGAAAAAGTCATAAAAAATCTTCAAAAATATTACTGTAAAAATCAGATGTTGCCGAAAATGATGTGTAAAAAACCCAAACCGCTAGAAAAATCACTGAAATATCAGAGTATGGTCTTGTGGTCCGAACCATACTGTCATGCGATCCTGATGTCTGAATTACAGAAAAAAATCAGCAATTCGGGGGTTTTTTCAATGATTTCTAGTGTTTTTTCAGCCATTTCTAGTTTTTTTTTTTTGGGTATGATTTTGGCTATTTTAACACTCCAAAATCGATCTAAACTACTTCACTACTTCGATAATACCCATTTCAACAAATTATTCATTTCAATCAAAAACTTGATACCATTTGAAACAACAATGTGAGAAAGAAGATAAATCATAAAAAAATCTTTGAATTCTTATTATTATTACTAATCTTAGAAAGTGATTTTATTCCTAGAATTTTAGTGATATAAGATGCATATAAACATGATCAAGTGAATACAACGAAGTGATTGGATCTAGAAATATAAAATATAAAAAATTGACATTACCCACAATAAGTCAGTTTTTCTATGGAAATGTATTAACAAATAACAAAACATAAATATGAGGGTATTTTTGTCTCTCTAACACTATTTAGATAGGGACTTACAAAAAATTAGGTTGTTTGACTATTTTTCAAACAACCCCCTAATTTGGGATATATCTTACAATTTCCTATAAAATAGTACAAAAGATAATGAAACAAAAATAAACAGTAATTTCAAGTTACAAAAAATAATGATAAAATCTTTCTTATATTTAGTGCTTCAATTTTTGTCTTGGAGAAAGTCTGCAACATTAATATGAGGGGTGTCCATTTGATCTAAGTCTTTAAGAAAAAATTTTTCAATTTCCTTTCCTTCCCTTTTTTTCTTTAGTCTGCTTGGTAAAGGTCCATTAAATATTAAGGTGTACGCAGAGGCGGACCCAGAAATAAAACTTAGGGGGGTCAAATGTTAAAGTAACAATTAATATAAATATAAATAAATACAAATATTTGTATCAATAAAGTTCTCGTTAACTAATATATTTATAATTATCTTCGACAAGATTTCATCTTTTAAAAATATTATATAATAACTTCATTATCAATACTATTAAATATATCATTTTCTATATACACAATTAAGTTATCATTCAACCATCGATCACCTAGTTCTATTTCGTAGACTCTTCTTCACAACATCCATTGTTGAAATGTTCTCTCTACATTAGTAGTGGCAACCGGTAAAATCAATGCTAATTTAATCAACAGATAAACTAATGGAACCATTAATCCTTCTTAATTTCAACTATCACTCTTGCAATATCTTCAATCTCATTCAATTTCATAAATTTAACATTAAAGTGTACATCCAAAATGTAAATATCAAATTAAGAATCAAGCACCATGAGTTCTAAGTCAGAAAAATATTCTGTTTAAAGTTAAGCAAGGCGCGTCAATTTTTTCTTATCAAAAGTAACAAAATTTTCATTTAGACAAAAAAGACATTTTTACATTTAGTATAGGGACTA
>JANKKC010042793.1:0-10338 GCA_026225755.1 Bursera bipinnata
CTCCAAAATGTGATTAACAGGCTCTGAATTGCAGAATTAGCGGACTGTTGAAGAGATTAAACGTTTTGGCTGATCAGCAATGAAGAAGAGAAGGCATTTATATCGATCCAAGCATCCATTTTCTGATTATCGTAAGCACTTCTCTAACTCTAAATTTCTTTAAGTCTTATATTGTAAATTTCTTGTTTTAGAATCAAGCAAATCTTGTAACAGCTTAACAGGTTAGATGGTAGCTGGACTGGACAATTTGTCTTCTTTTGATGATTTGCTTGTGATGACTTAGTTCTGAAATGTATTTAACTGATTTTCAGCAAGTGTTGACATTGCTGAGAAGTACTGGGCATTTGAATGTTATCTGAACTGGAATTGATATTTATCTTCACTGCAACTTAATATGCAAATTGTATAGGCAAGATGAAGATCCTATGTTGCCAAATTAACTGTGTATTATGGCATTTAGTCATCTCACACCACTGCAATGCCCTTATTCATTATAGCAGTCTTAGAGCTAAGTGAAGCCACTTTGAGTGCCAAATTTTAACAGAATGAACTAATTTCAGCTGCTATACAAATTTAGTGAAAAATTTATTTTTCATGTGGTCCCTTGTTGCCAAAACTCACTTTTACCATTATAACCCATCAGACTGATTTCCCATATCTGACAGCTTTTGAGGCCTTTTTTGGTGATTCATGGCAAACTGTGGAGCTCATAAGAATCAGGAATGGGACTTTGACCATTCATCACAAAGAGAACCAATATCCGATTGATGAGAAACGTCCATCCTCAAATCTTCGAATAAAATCAAGAGGAGCAACTTTATCTGACTGCACCTGCTTTTTGAGGCCTGGCACTGATGTATGTGTGCTTTCGGCCTACCAAAATGCAGAGAATTCAGATGAAGAAAATCAATATCCTGTAAGTCACTTCTTAATCAAGATGGACCTATTACATGCTTGCTACTCTTATGGAAGGGACTTGAACTCCTTAGTTTCTAAGTTTCTTATTGCAACTTTTGTGGCCTTAAATCATGTCAATAGTTGTAACTAATAGATATATTGAAAATTTGCAACAAATCTGGTTCTTTCTTTTCATTGAATTTCATTTTGAAGACACACCTAAATAGCTGTGCTTGAAACTCCTTACTTAATGGTGACATGGTGTGTGTGTGTGTGTGTTAATGCATGCATGTATGCTTAAGCTTGTGTTCTTGCTTCTCACAATACAAAGATATTAGCTTATATTCCTTTACTGTAACTTCTGTGAAGTCAAACTTTTAGCAGGACTGATCAGGAAAAAAATATAAAAGAAGGAGTTATTCTTACTTTACTATCTGAGATGATTCTTTTGAGCCATTAATAAAAGCAAAATGCAGAAGTGTTGCAATTAACTGACTTGTCTGAATACCTAATCATATATTGCTGGAAAGAAGTGATATTTATGTTTTACTTGGCCTGTAACTGCTTTTATAGCTATAACCTGCATGGGATGCCATGTTTAAATTACTTTTACTAGGTATGATGCTTGATTTGACAGCATTTGTTTGCTTTGAATGTTGTGATTACCCTATTTAAATTGGATTTCTCTTCTCTTTCTATTTTAGGTGTGGGTTGATGCTAAAATAAGTTCTATCGAGCGAAAGCCTCATGAAACTCAATGCTTATGCCAGTTTTATGTTAATTTCTATGTCAACCAAGGTCCTCTTGGTTCAAAGAAGAGAACTGTTAGTAAAGAGACGAAACTAGTAGGGATTAATCAAATAACTATCCTGCAAAAGCTTGAAAAAGATGCTTGTGAAGATCAACACTACCGGTGGGATTTCTCTGAGGACTGCTCTTCATTACAAAAAAGTAAATTGCTGGTGGGGAAATTTTCATCTGATCTTACATGTCTACTTACTGTGTCGTTTTTGAAGCAGACTGCATTTGATGTAAGATCTGTACAAAACAAAATTGTCTATCAAATTTTGGATGGTGATGATGACGACTCTTCACCAAACTCCGTTAATAATCTAAATGCTATAAATTTCAGAGTTGACAATGGAGTTTCAATATCAAATGTGTTTCAGTTTGCTGCAAGTGAAACCACAGAATCCAGTCTTGCATGTGTTGTGCGAGAAGCTGAACCGCCATATTGTGATGTTATGAACTTGCGACGCTCTAAACGTAGAAATATACAACCTGAGCGTTTTTTTGGTTGCGATCTTCCTCCAGACTCAAACATCTTGGTCAATGAGATGCCATATAAGACTGACAAATGGAAAGAAGAAGATCTGCACATACCATTATCATACCTGGTAGGTGTACATGCAAATTGTTCAGAAGAGAATAGTGAGGGTGAAATAAGAAATCCCCTTAATAGAAGATGCAAGAGTAAACTTAGGGAGGTAAATTCCAGTGTGGCCAATCAGAAAGAAAACACAGAACTTGCTATTGTTCCTGTGCCTACTGAAAGTGATCCATTAGCCTCATATCAGCATCATCTCCCTGCCAGGATTCCTGATTATGCAGTAGGAATTGATGAAAATTCTTCCAATTATTATTTGAAAGGTATTTGTTCAGTACCGAGGAGTTGTATTTCTGAGTTAGAAGATACAGAGTTTGGAAGTTGGTGGGGAGGAGAGACACCCAACAAGAAAGTCCACAATAAGAATATCTCTGAGATAGAAGGTATGGGATTTGAAAGTAGGTCATGGGGAAAGCCCGCCAACAAGAAAGTCCAAGTTAATAGATATCGTCCTGCAAGTTCAACAAATGAGGATTGTGGTGAAAAAATGGTACATAAAAAAACAACCTTGAGTGCCGGAGCGTACAATCGGCTTATAAATTCATATATGAAGAATATTGATTCCACAATGATGAGTGAAGAACCAAGTATTATTGACCAGTGGAATGGGTTTAAGGCAACAAACTCCATGGAAGAGAGGGTGGAAATGGAGCAATCATCAAGTGAAGATGAGGGAGAACTTTCAGAAAATGAAATTCTATGGAAAGAAATGGAATTATGCATGGCATCAGCTTATATTCTTGAGGACCATGAGGTATAACTGTAGCAAGCAATTTTTTGTTAGAATCTGGTTGTTGATTTATGTGATTTCTGGCTGATGCATTCTCTCTCTCACACCATCTATCTTCATGTTTATCATTATATAACTTAATTTAACTGATAATGGTTTTCAGGATTCAAATTCTAGAGTGTCAACTAGGACTCTTCAAAAACCAAGTGAAGGCTGCCAACATGAGTACAGATTGGATGAAGAAATTGGAATCTTTTGTCGATTTTGTGGATTCGTTCACACTGAAGCACAATATATTGCACCACCCTTTGTAAGTCAGATTTTCAACCGAAGAATGCAAAAGTCTTTTGTTTTTTTCTGTACACAAATTGGTTTTCTACGTTTCCCGCTACCTGGATCCATTACCATAATATACACATGAAAGAGAAGCATTTCTTTGTTATAGTAGTCTTCCCACCACACCACCACCCTCTTCCCCCCCCATGGATAAATTAGACTTCTGATGCCTTTTTTTTTTTTTTTTTTTNACCACCCTCTTCCCCCCCCTCCCCCCCATGGATAAATTAGACTTCTGATGCCTTTTTTTTTTTTTTTTTCACCAGATGCAACAAAAAACCTGGGCAACAGACAATAAGATAGATTATGGAGAAGATTTAGAGCATAAGCCAGATGAAGTTGAGGGCCTAAATACTTTATGTAATCAGACTTCCTGTGAGTTGTCCTTATCAGAAGAGAATGACAATGTGTGGGCCTTAATACCTGAACTTAAGATGAAGTTACACTTTCATCAGAAAAAGGCTTTTGAATTTCTATGGAGAAATATTGCTGGGTCTGTGGTGCCAGCACTTATGGAACCAGAAACGGAGAGCACAGGTGGTTGTGTTATTTCTCATTCTCCTGGAGCTGGAAAAACTTTTCTCATAATTGCATTTCTTGTTAGCTACTTGAAGTTATTCCCAGGAAAACGACCTTTGGTTCTTGCCCCAAAGACAACTCTTTATACCTGGTACAAGGAATTTATAAAGTGGGAAATTCCCATACCAGTTCATCTAATCCATGGACGGAGGACCTATAGGATCTTTAAGAAGAAAAGAGTAAGGTTATTCCAAGGAGTTCCAAGTCCCACTCTGGATGTTATGCACGTTTTAGATTGCTTAGAGAAGATACAGAAGTGGCATGCACAACCCAGTGTTCTTGTCATGGGTTACACTTCATTTCTAACACTAATGCGAGAAGACTCAAAGTTTGCACACAGAAAATATATGGCTAAAGTGCTGCGGGAAAGTCCAGGAATCCTGATACTAGATGAAGGGCATAACCCCAGAAGTACTAAATCAAGGTTGAGGAAGGTTCTGATGAAAGTTGAAACAGACCTGAGAATATTGCTTTCAGGAACATTGTTTCAGAACAACTTCTGTGAATATTTCAATACCCTCTGCTTGGCAAGACCAAAGTTTATCAATGAAGTGTTGAAGGAATTAGACCCAAAATTCAAAAGGAAAAAGAATGGGGTGAAGAAGGCTCGCCGTTTGTTAGAATCTCGGGCAAGAAAACTCTTCCTAGATACCATTGCAAAGAAGATTGACTCAAAAGACGTTGGAGAAGAAACCATTGCAAAGAAGATTGACTCAAAAGACATTGGAGAAGAAAGGATGCAAGGTTTAAACATGTTGAAAAATATCACAAGTGGATTTATTGATGTGTATGAAGGTGCAGGTTCCGGCAACCTCCCTGGTTTACAAATTTACACGTTAATGATGAATCCAACAGACATACAGCATGAGGTTTTGGTGAAACTTCAAGAAATAATGGCTGTTTACAATGGATATCCTCTTGAATTGGAGCTTTTGATAACACTGGCATCAATACATCCTTGGTTGGTAAAAACTTCAAATTGTGTTAATAAATTTTTTAGTCCCAAACAACTGGCCGATCTTGAGAAGTATAAATATGATTTTAGGAAAGGGTCAAAAGTGATGTTTGTTCTAAATCTTGTGCATCGAATTGTCAAGGAAGAGAAGGTTCTAATTTTTTGCCACAATATTGCACCTATCAATTTGTTTTCAGAACTGTTTGAGAACATCTTTCGATGGCGGAAGGGTAAAGAGATATTGGTCCTCACAGGGGACCTAGAGCTCTTTGAACGGGGAAGAATAATGGATAAGTTTGAGGAACCCGGTGGTGCTTCAAGGATACTTATTGCTTCAATTACAGCATGCGCTGAAGGAATTAGTTTGACTGCAGCTTCGCGGGTGATTATGTTGGATTCGGAGTGGAATCCTTCCAAGACAAAGCAGGCCATTGCACGTGCTTTTAGACCCGGCCAGCAAAAGGTAGTTTATGTATATCAGCTCTTGGCATCAGGCACACTTGAAGAAGACAAGTATAAGAGGACAACCTGGAAGGAATGGGTGTCCTGTATGATTTTTAGTGAGGACTTTGTGGAGGACCCTAAACTCTGGCAAGCTGAAAAGATTGAAGATGATGTATTACGGGAGATTGTGGCCGAGGACAGGGTTAAGTCTTTCCATATGATAATGAAAAATGAGAAGGATTCAAAAGGGTTGATCAGAACTTAATTCCAGATGGTAATGAAATGTGAAAGAAAATACCTGATGGTTGTTGCAGGTTCTTTATTCCTTCCTCTGTGTTGTAGGCTTGTTTAATGACCCCAGAGAAATAGAAAGATTCTACATTGTCAGGCTGTCTTTCTTGATCATGGCATGACTACATGCATTATGCTGTTTTTAACCGAATTATCATTCTACTTTTTAAGAGCCTGAAGATTGTGAGCGTAACGCTTCACAATGCCTTGATTATTAGTAGTGAAGGCTTAAGAATCTACATGATTTGGGAGTCTATTTGTTATGATTATAATCTGCCAACTACTACTTATATGTAGGAACAAAATTGTATGGTATTGTTGATATTAGGTGCATTTTGATCCTAACTGCTAAGCTCACGTGCTTCGGGCTGTAAATTGAATTAGCAGGCCGATGTGACTCATACATTTTCAACTTTTTATGTCTAGACCTTTAGGAAGTTAAGTTTGTATGCGCGGAAAATTGGTAAATGTAAATGTACTGATATTTTCAACAATTCCAGCCTACCCAGGCGAGTCCAATGCAGTTTTGCAATAAGTTTTTCACAATCAATGGAATTCTACTGTCAATTTATGTTGGAAGATTGACATTGATCTTTATAGCCACCACATTCATGTCTTGGTCGAACACAAGAGAAAATCGAAGAATATCCTTCACATTCAGGGGCTTTAGTGTTATCTGCTTTCATAACTTGGGATCCTAAAAGACCATCTAGTGTTGTGGTAACGGCCATTCGGGGTGTTCAGCTTGTCATGCTTACGAGAAGTCTCGAATAGGCCCATCATCTTTAAACATTTTGTTTCAGGACTTTCTGAACCCAAAAAAAATCTGAAAATTGAACCAGCTGCCACTAGAGTTAATTTCCTCTGCACTGAAGCAGCTAGGCTCCACTAATTCGCGAATGCTCAGTGTCAAAAGCGATGGTAGCTGTTGTGTCAATGTGAGGGAATTTCAGTTTTGCAAAATAAATAACTAAGAGCCACACTTGTTCTCATCAATACTTCAGTGAAACAACATATGTTTTATAGTTCTTGTCTTCTTGAGGTGGAACGAAGCTTCGATGCGAATGGAGGTCTTCTCCCTCTTCTATGATCCAGTACTAAGACTAAAGCCAAAAAGAAAAAAAAAAAAAAGGAATTTTGCTTTCATTCAGACTCGGATTTTCTTCTTATATGAGTTTTACCATGAGCTGAATTGCATTATGTCATGGGGAGACCCTGGACTTCCAGCCTCCTAAAAAATTCTACCAAATTCATGTTTTCCCCAGTTTGATCCCTATAATTATTATTTTTCTTTTAACCTCCTTTCTTAATCTTTATTTCTTATCATCGACGCCTCAAACTATCAAATCCTAGCTCCACCGTTAGTTTAGTTTACCTAAGTCTTAAAAAAACTAATGATGCATTTCTTCTATCAAATAAATTTTAACCATTCGTTCTATAGTAGATATATTTCATTATATCATTTTAAGTTTAGAAAAATTCAAATAAAAAAAGGATCATAATCCATCAGTTATGTAATAATGTACAAGTCACATAAATGTATTTTCATTGTTTGGGAAGTAGTATGGTGTTAGGAAAGACTGGAAGAAGTATTCAGCATCAAACTGAAACCCCAAACCATAGCTGTTAACAGAATGGTAGCTTATATATAAATGTTAGCGCAAACTCATTTTAATTACGCTGAATATACGTAGCTCCACAAAGAGAATTGCTTTTCCCAACCTTTGTACATCTACGCCGTTTACATGGGTCTTTGTACAGGCACGCAAGCATGTGCTGTTTTGGGAGAAATTGACTTGAGTGCATTCATTACATGTGTATTCCATCAACAAGAGAATGCGGTGTACATGTAATGTCTTCTCATTGGTGGGATGTGAATGCAAATGCATCCAAATAATCTCTCTCAAAAGAGATTTACTTACGTTAAATACTACCCAAAACAGTGGGTACTGATAACTAATATATACATAAACAATGGGGAAAGCTTGAATCATTCTTGAAGTTAATATAAAATGAATGAAAATGGATTTCTTACTTCACGCTGAAAACTAAAACCTGCTTATAAAATGAATCTTAAACTTAAAAGATGGGATAATTAAGAGTTGTTTATCAAGACAAAACCATGGGTACACGGCTCTAAAAACAGGAAGATCACCATCAACTTGTAATTGAGATGTTGGACTGCTGATGATGGCACCAACCAACCATGCATGCATAAATACTATATATAAGCAAGAATTTAGAGAGGGGTCAGCTTGATTTCTGGATTAAATGCTTGGAAAAGTATATCTTGGTCGAAGCTTCGATGAACCGATACCTAAACAAGCTGGCGAGAAAAAAAAAAAAAAAAAAAAAAGCAAGTTANATAAAAAAAAAAAAAAAAAAAAAAAGCAAGTTGGGCATGGAAAAGCCTTTCCTCTCTTCCTCTCTTATGCATAGTCCTTGCCAGATTCATGTCCTTGACTCAGTATTTCGGATAACAATCCATGATATCATTATTATATGAGTCAACTTGGCTAATATTTAATATCCTCATCGTTGGTTACCCAGGTAGCAATTTGAAAATGTCTAGTGCTGACAATGGTAATATATATATTCTCCTTCCTACCGGGTTAATTGTTGTTTTAGATTTAGAGTACGCCAAGTTAGGAATGAATCAATGTTTTTGTTACTATATTCACTGTACCGAGTAGTTTTCTTTTGTTTTCAATCATATAATATAAACCTTATTAGTTATCAGTGAGAATCTAGTTATATGTTAATTAGATTATAAATAGTCTTTGTCAAAACCTCTCTTTCAAATATTCTCCCAAGCAAAACGTCCTGCAAATCCAAACCCAATTTAAGATTATTTTTGTCATTGCTTGCTGGGAATTACATGCATGACTTGCGGCATATTATCTAACTCGGTTTGCACCACAAAATAGAAAGATATGGAGAAAGCTATAGCATGAATCGGACAACTTTATAATCTTTCTCCTCAGATGGATTCCTCCTTTTGCGTAAAGATAATACACAATAATCAAGAAATAGTCTAAATTTCTTTTAATAATAAAAGAATCTGTGGACCTTTAGAGTCCTCAAATTGATTATTTTGTTTCAGGCTGAGACCTTAACCACCTTACAGGTTAATGGCAAGTTGTGGTGAAGGTGAAGTGGCAGTTTGGTATGTTGTGTTTGATATCATTCAAATATGGGACAATCTACAAACTGAAAGATTAACTCTAATTATTAAACGGGCATAGAGTGAAANCGGGCATAAAGTGAAAAGTGTTTTTTTTTTTTTGAAACAGCCTTTCAACTAAAAAACGACCAAGTTGATGGAAGTTGGTGGGAAAATTAAAACAATAATAATAATAATTAAAAAAGGACAACGAAGAAAGTGTTAAAAGGAAACAAAATGATGTCAAAAGTTGGGAGATTAAACCAAATTGTAGAACTTCAACTACTTCAATTGTTGTTTGAGAGAGAGATGATTAAGGTTGATTTGTAAAATAATATGAACAAGTGGATGATGTGCCAAGTTATAAAATTACCGTGAAATTAGCCACCCACTATTCTTCCGTTTGGATTTTCCGTATACAATAGTGTGAAAATTACAAATATTTTTAATCAAAACAATGTTAAAGCAAGTTAATATATATGTAGACTATTGCATTTGGGAAGCTTTAGCTTATGCTTAGATAGTAAGAAATCCAAATAATTGATTTATTTTTTGAAGTACTTTTTCATGAGAACTTGTTTTCCATATGCATAATTGAAAATTGGGTTAACTATGATTCAATTTGAATATGGAAAAATATCAAAGACTATCCTCATACTTTGACCTAATTTTAGATGAAAATTATGTTTATCATTTTAATCAACTAGATCCCGATTTTTTTAATCAACCATTAATTTTAACTCTAATGGAAGCTTAAAAATACATAATTATCCCTATTGAAATTTTTTCGCTTAAAAAAAAATATATACCTATTCACTACCCCTTTAAAACCCATTCAACCTCCACCATTGCCACCGACTATCCAACCTCCACCCCTATTGCTACCATCGCTTCTTCTCTTCCACCCAACTGCCATCACTGCTTCTTTCCAGCACCTCATTCCTTTCTTTCATTTCTCTTTATCTCTTTTCCTTCACTCTCACTTTCTCTTTCCTCAAGTTATTTTTTTGGATTTTGGAATCCTTTGCTTGCCAGATTTTTCGCACACCAAAATTAAACCAATCCATCACTTTTTTTCATTCTCTGCATCTTTAGCTTTTATTGTCGAGGACTTTTCTACAAACCTTCATGCCCAAGAACTAAACCTAAAACCTTTACCTTCATCAGTTTAGTGGGATATGTGTAACACTCTGACCTACTACTCGTTATTGTCTGCTTTGGACACACAATCTATCACAATTTTGTCATTGGGTTTTGTAACTCAACATGCCTCCACTAGTTTAAGGAGCTCACAGATACTTAACTTATCCAAACTTATTATTCTCAAGTGATGTGGGATGTCATAACTTATTCTTTCTAAACGATGTAGGATGTCACATTCACCCCTCCTTTGGGCACAACTTTCTCGTTGGCCCATCCTCCTTTGGGTAATTTGAATATGTGACATCCCACATCGCTTAAGAAGGATAAGTAAGGATAAGTTGTGATATCCTACATTGCTTGGGAATGATAAGTTTGGATAAGTTAAATACCATGTGAGCTCCTTAAACTGTCAG
>JANKKC010042794.1:0-10345 GCA_026225755.1 Bursera bipinnata
CATGCCAAAATCCAAATGCATCTCTTGCTGCATATTTTATACATTACACTTAGCATTTTGATTCTGTTAATACAATACCATAATTGTTGAAGTTATGTTGTTGGCAACATATTTTTCCCAGTTACTTCTTAATTAAATTCCGAAGTTCTCTGTGGACTGTGTTATGATTTTTTTCTTTGAAGTATTTTCATTGCTGTTTTCGCATCTTAACCCCTCCCACTCTTCTCTTCCCTTTCTAATATCAGATCTGATAAAGCTGGTAAATTGATGGCTGAAGTATTGTTGGAGGGATTGCAAGGAAACAGGTGCAAATAATCCTGTGTTATCCTTATAAATGTTTTATTGTATAGCTTCATAGCATTATAGATTATTTTCCCTGTCCATGTTGCAGACCTGTGACACTCATAGGTTTCTCACTGGGGGCCCGAGTAATTTTGAAATGTCTCCAGTGTTTGGCTGAAACAGGGGACAATGGTATGACCACTATGTACTTTTATTTATATCTTTTGGTTGGTTTGATCATCTGTGGCAATTATCTGCCTATTTTTTTGTAGCTGGACTTGTGGAAAGGGTTGTTTTTCTTGGAGCACCGATATCAATTACGGATGAAAAATGGGAGGATGCCAGAAAGGTGTGCCCATGACTAATATCAGCTGTGTCCTTTACCCAAACCACTCTTTAAGTGATCCACTAAGACCTGCTATGTTTGCAGATGGTTGCTGGGAGATTTGTCAATGCTTACTCGACTAGTGACTGGACACTGGGAATTGCTTTCCGTGCAAGGTAGGTGACTAGTAGGTGATCTCTAAATCTACTGAAGTGTGGATCTTGTACTTCAAATTATGGAGCAAGAGCAATGTTGTGCTTACCCTTGATGGTGCATGAAACGGTGTTAGTGTTTAATCCTTCAGTAATTAGGATAGGTATTTGGTGTACAAAAACCTACTGTCTCTGCAAGTGACCCTTAGTGGGCTATCAAAGATTGAAATGCATCAGTCAACATCTCCATATTTTCCAATGGCTTGATACTCCGGTTTGGTACAAGTAGAACCAAATTCTCTTCCACACCTCTGACTTTATTATTTATTTGTCCAGTTCTAATCAAGATAGCAGTGACTTTTATCAACTAAATTGTTTACCATGTGTAGCTTGCTTTCTCAAGGATTAGCTGGAATTCAACCTGTAGATATTTCAGGGATTGAAAATGTAAGTGCTCATGAATTCCCCCTTCAAATTTTCTTTGGCAATTGTATTCCAATGTCAATGGATGATTCTAGTTGGATTTGCAGGTCGATGTAACTGAACTTATTGAAGGTCACTCTTCATATATTTGGATGACAAGACAAATTCTCGAACGGCTTGATCTGGAGTGTTATTCCCCGGTTTTTAGAACCACACAAGCCAAATTCTAGAACATAATAGTTAGTAACCGAGTTCTTTCATGTCATCTCGTTTTATTAGTTAGTTCTATAATCAAGTATATGATTTGAATAAAATATCATGCTCTCATCTAAGCATGCTTCAAGCCATTATATAGATAGATATTTATACACTTTAGTTACGCCCGTCTGGTAAGTCACATGCTGGCCTAACAGCAGTTTCAACACTGGGACCATTCTTTGCTTATATAGAGAGATTCTATCACAACTCCAAGTTAAAAATTTATTTAGTTTCTTCCATGGTAGTTAACAAGGATTTCAGTACTAGAAAATTCGTGAGTGAGCTTAAATTTTGGCATGCATCTGTTCTTTTTCTATAACTAGCTGGCGTTCCTGTGGTTCAAATCACAGGAGAACAGAGGTTCCTTACAGTTTAATAGCCTCTTTGCTTAAACGACTGAATGTCAGATGGACATTTTTTTTTTTTTTCCCTCATGTGAACCTACCAATAGGGATCCCTGATTTATATTATTTGCTCTTCAAACAATGCTCAACACTTGGAAAGAGGGTTTCAGGATCTTTTATCTCTACGAACTGCGATTCCCTCTTTATCTACTCAAATCATATACGTCATATCAATTCCAAGTGGGAAAATCAGTCACTGATATAAGGAGATTGTAGTAAACTTGAGCTTGAATCCTTCCGTGCTAGTTGGTTTAAAATTTTTATATCTCCTGTACAGTTGGAAACATGATGGCACCAACAGACCGAATCAATTTCTGTTACCTTATAAGGAATGCGTTTATAGGTGACATCCCCACCCCCACCCCCACCCCTACCAGCTCTCTACCGACTGCTAATTTGTATTACATACATGATACGTACTCCATTTTTAGCCGTCTAGGTCAAGCAATGTATAGACGATGGAGGCCGCTAAGCAAGGATCAATCATTTTTTAACGAGGTGCCCTATGCTGGAAGGTGGACCTGCATGGACCACTGATTTGCTCATCTCTTTTTGGTACATATCGTAAGCTACATCTCTCTAATGTTAAAACGATCAGGATTAAAATAAATTTCTTTAAAAAAAATCATATTCATGTATACATATAAAACGAGAAAAAATCAATGTGGTTAAACAATTTTAGTGAAATAATTCACAAACACTCATTGAATCAAGAAGGTCCACAAATGAATCACGATCTTGGTTTATCTATCAGACCTAAAAAACAGCGAACATCTCGGTCTTTTTTCGATAATGTTTTTGCAAATATTTGGTATCTAATTTGATGTAATAGTGCCCATAATTTCCAACGTCAAGTTGTCAAAATTCATGAATGGTTCGAAGCGATATCTGTAACAGTGAGAGTGGGTGCAAGCGTGCCATGCAAGTGGTTAGCAGAAGAATGGATGGGCATCGGTGGTGCCCACATTTTGAGAATTACAGCATGCTCGCTGCAACTTTAGGTGGGGACAAAAGTGTTTTCTAAGGAATCTCATTCTTATATGATGCTCTTCGAGATGAAAGCAACTAGTGAGATTGTGTTTAAGTTAAATTTCTCACAAATTTAGATCACGTGGGGTCAACTAATGGCTTCCAAAGGTACCCACCTGCATATTTTACTTACATAAAGAGAAGGCAAATTTTCGCAACATTTGCAACTCTGTAGGCCTCAAAAAAATGAAGACGGCAAGAAGATTCTTCTGGGTTCTCTCATTTCTTGCAATGGCAGTTGCTGAGATTGGTGATGCTGAAATTGTAAATGCTACTCGTAGTGGTAGTCAGGGCAATGCCACTTCTTCAGCTCTTGCTGAGCTTCAAGGAAATGACAACATAGAAGTTAGTAACAAGACAACTTACACCCAAGTCATCACAAACAGCAAGAATAAGCATTATGGACGAGGTGGCGGGGACGGTGGAGGAGGTGGCGGGGGCGGTGGTGGCAGTTATGGATGGGGATGGGGTGGTGGAGGAGGAGGAGGAGGAGGTGGAGGTGGAGGTGGAGGTGGAGGTGGAGGTGGAGGTGGAGGTGGATGGGGATGGGGAGGTGGAGGTGGTGGTTGGTATAAATGGGGATGTGGTGGAAAAGGAAAAGGAAAAGGAGGAGGGAGAGGCAATAACAATAGGGTGCATAAAAAGAGAGTTTTCTACACCAAGGACTACAAGCTAGGTGAGTTTGCTCAGTGCATGTATAGAGGAAGGTGTAGAGGCATGAGGTTGGACTGCCCTCTTCACTGCGGCGGACCTTGCTTCTATGACTGTCAATATATGTGTAAAGCTCACTGTCGACGCCCTTGATCATTTGCTGCTGCTAATTCCTCTAATTTCTTAACCATTTGATTTAGATTCGTTTTTCCCTTGCTAAAACTAGAATTGGTGGTGTTGGCCAATTTCTTGATTTCATGCATGTTTGTTTCGTTAGTTTGCTCATTTGATATTGAAATCTTGGTTTCAGTAGCGTATGTGCTAATACTTCGCTACGTTTAGATTATATATGTCTATTGTTTAACTTGAGATTACCCGAGGTGATTGATGGAGCTAATCCTATTCACAGCCTCGCGCAAAATATCTCTGCTTCTTGGCATTCTTTACATAATTAATTTGTATGCTATATACATATATGAATGTATTTTTTAAAATTTGTCAAATAGATTGTACAGTACTAGGCACATGATTCACAAGCCTTAGAATGAGGCTCGAGTTTTGACTTGCAAAATATCCAATCAGCCACGATCGCAATTCTCATCCCAGGTCCTTCACGTTTGTATAATTTATTTTTGTTTAGAGCTGGGCTGGAGCCATCATTCTCGTAGGTCCCAAGCAATTAATTGAAGAATGGAATAAATAGAAATTGGGCCAGAAATAGAGTACAGTCCTACTTGGTTTTTGTTTTGGGTCAAAGATTTTATAAATATAGAGGTTGAACTTTTTTTATATTTTTTATAATAAAAATTATTTTTCTTTTTCATCATAATTTTTTTCCATCTTTAGGTTTTTCACATACTTAAATCTTATATGTTATTTTTGAATATTTTATTTAATTTTTTATTTATTATTGCGTCAAAATTTTTTCACGATTCAATGTTTACCCACGATTAACGTGGTCAAAAATCAACAAAAAAGTATTAATTATGAAAAGAGTAGAGACAACGAAATTTCAAAATTGAATCAATTCAGTCTCTGATGTGGGCACATGCCATCACGTTTGACACGGTATCAACCGGTTAGATAAACGTTTAAAGTTGTGTTGTGGTCAAAATAAGCAACAATTCCGCCCTTCTCAAGCAGGCAAATCTGACTAGATGTCTAGATCACTGTCCCAGCATTTGAATCTCATAACTCAATTCTCAATAAGAGTGTTGGGTGATCCAAAAAAGACGATTGGAGTTGTGTAGTTTCATCAGAAGTTGGATGAATATATATCTATGTTGGAGCTATCATGCTTTTGTGTCTGTGGAAAGTATAGTCTATGACACGAGTGGACAAGCTCCCTTTTAAAGTGATGCTATCATTTTGGGAGAAAGAGACCTTTGTGATTGTTGCGACCAAATTTTCCCTGAAATCTCAGACCATAATAACTCTAGACAGAAGGTACTTTGAGCCAAATACAACTACCACCCGGGTTCTTTCCATATTTTGCAACTTTTTGGTTTCTATTTTTCAACTAAAGTTAACTGTTGTGAGATCTGAAAAAAAGAAAAAGTTTCCCATTTCAGACTCCAAAAAAATATCGTCTAAGGCTGGCTTCTGACCCTGAGTATCATTCACAGTGTGCGTAAGCTAGAGAAATATGCATGGAATTCATACTTGATCAGTCACAACTACATTCAAACCCTTGCAATAATTGATCTGCCACAAGGGAAGTTTTTATGGTAAGAAATAAACTATTTGAGCACCATATATAACCTTTCTTGTAAGAAATTAATTGACAGCGCATGGGCATGGATTGTATCCATTCGAGTTGGCAAGAATCTTTCTCTATAATAAACGAAAAAGTAAGGAGGTGGTTAAAATGCCAATTAATCACCAAAGTGGCAAAGATTTCCACATTTTTGGCAGATAAAGAAGAAAAGTCACACAGACTGCCAGTGAGAGAGTGAAGTAGTACGCTGAATTTTCTATGGATTCTCAGGACAGGGCAGAAAATGGAACAAGTACCCAACAAACCAACCAACTCTCCATTCTTGAAACAAAAATTGATCGTTTCTGTACATCTACTATACTCTCGTCCCCACGACCGAAATTGTGCATTAAGACAAAACCATTCCATCACTTTAGTCATCTCTCGCTTTGTTTCTTATCCAGTTACCATCCTCATGTTAATCACAATCATAATTAGTCACCATCTTCTACTCTCATCCATCTCAATGAGACGATACGTCTCCCCCAAAAAAAAGTGAAAAACACTTGTGTTTTTAACAGTTGCTTGCACAAAAGCTTTTTCGGAGTTAGCCAAAAAGTTGATCAATTATTGTTTTCATTTCTCAAAATTTTTATGATTTTTCATAACATATTCGTATAAAAAAGCTACAGAAATGATCTTCTAATCTGAAACTGATCTAAAAAGGATTTTGCAGATCTTCTTAGTATGTAGAAAGATTTTTGCTAGTGGCAGGTACAAAGAAAAAGATTGAACAAAATGATGGAAACGAAACCCCGTTGGACTTGGGACCACTTAGAGAGAAAGTGACCAAAACAACAACAACAAACTAAATCAAACTAGGCGCAAATGAAAGGACAATCATGAAAAAGAAAAAAAGGAAAACTCAAAGCCATATCTAAAACATTAGAAACATGGGGCTTTTTTCACATGATGACAGGTGAGATTTTGATGATTTAATCCTACCAGGAATTAGGTCTGGATCTCTTGGAACCAGTGGCTGGAGGACTGATCTGTGGAACTGTAAACCCATCATCTGCCCACCTAATGTTATTGGCTCTCATGATGCTAACCTCCTTCGTCTCCTTGAAACTGATCTGCCCACCAATTTGTGATGAATATAGAGAAGGTTGGAGATGAGTTGGGGCTTGAGGGACCCAAAGTCCGGTACTTTCTGTTGAAAATGAACTCAAATTGCCACCAAACTGCAACATCCCATCATCACTCTGCAACAAATAAAAATGAACTAAATTTAGATCCCATCAAAACCTCAGAATTGTAAGTTTAGTTCCTAGAAGCACACAAGATGAGGTAAGATGATGGGAAGACTTAATCCAAACCTTACAGAAGCCAAAAGGGTCCAAAGTGGAATCAAGGAAGTCTTCAACATGCCAGCCAGGAAGCATCTCTATCAAGTACTCTGATATGCTACTTGTGGAACCATGACCTTCACTTGCTATCAGATCATTATGCCCATTATTGTTCATCACAGTTGTTGTTTCTGCAGCAGTAGTTGAGGAATTCGGATTCGAAGATGGGTTTGAATTCACGGGAGTAACAGAGACAGGTTTCTTGATCGAAGATGGCTGAGACTTAAAATCAGGAACAAGATCACAACCGTTCGTTATAGAGGATGTATATAGAGCAGAAGTAGCAGAGAGTTTGACCCCTGTAAGAAGAAACCTGTTATGCTTCCTTGTATGCTCGTTGGCTGCGTGAATTGGTACATCACAATCCCGGCATAGAATCGCTCTGTCTTGTTGACAGAACAAGAAGGCTCGCTTCTCCTGCAACAGAAACAAAACAATCAGAAACAAATCAACAACAGCTTGTTACAGTAATCAAGAAAGTGAAAGTGAACAACCTGGCAGACGTCACAGAGGGGAAATTGTTTAGCTGAAGGGTGGAGAAGTGAGAAGCGTTGGTGTTTAGAGGCGAGCTTGTTGGCATGGTGGACGCGGTGGTCGCACGTGTCGCAAAGAGCAGCCTCGTCGGCGGTGCAGAACACCGAGGCTTCGTGTTTGTTACACACGTCGCACTGGATCTTCATCTACTTAACCACCTTATTTGCTATTCTTTCTTCTATCAAGTTTGATTGCTACACAGAGAAAAATGAATGCTTATTTTGTTCTTGTTTTTTCTTCTATCAAACTTAATTGCTACAAAAAGAAAAGAAAAGTTAAGAAATTATAATTAGAGAGAGAGAGAAAGAGTAGATGTAGGTGGGTTGACACATTGAAGTAAAAGAAGAGGAGAGGCTATAAGATAAAGAGAATCTATGCGAGTAAAATGTAAAATGTAAAAACTTGCAATTGAAAATGGTAGAATACAATTTTCATTTCTTTAACTTGCGAGGATGTAGAGGGACAAGCCTAAACCGGTGATGGGTTTGCTTGTTTTATCCTTTTAATGTGGTTTTCAATTTTCTTGTGAAACATAAGTTTATTCCAAGCCCCTATCCTACTCTGTTGTTAGAGTTACAGCATTCTATGGACGAGTGAAGATATGCTTCTAATTCTTGATGTTAACAGAATCTTTGAAACTGGAGAGAAAAAATATATAAATATGCTTATTCTTATTTGTTATTTGTTATGACGTTAACTTCTATATTTATGGTAAGGGACCACGCGCCATGCTGGTTTTGTTAGTTGCTAAATCACATCTCAAGCTTATTCCTATCTTCTTTGCAGTCCACATAGCTAATTAATGCAATTATAACGCCAAAGAGTTATCAAATCGGAAGTTGAAACCCAGAGCATTTCTCACTAGCACTTTCCCTTAATAATGCTCTCATGGGATCACTTAATCATCAGTGATCAGATCAATTACTTTATAATATGAGTTCATGAAAAAATATGTTAAAATATCTAAAATACATATTCAATATAATAATACGATCCATTCATATAATTGAAGATATATTTATACAATTATGATTAACAAGTGATTTGTTCCCTGATCAGAATGGTATGATAACCTGATCCATCCATCCTGGTTTTATTACCTGATCAGAAGAGTTTTAACAGTTTGCAGTTAGTGGAAAGCTCAAGTCAGTGAACATTATGCTCTCTAGGATAGGGCAAAGATCACAGTTATCTTTCTCTTCGTAATGGGGGCTATGGACCTCTCTTCCTGTGCCATTGGGCAGCATGGGACGCTTTTAAAAGCTTTTTACAAGTTCAAGCAATTCTTTATAATAAAATAAGTAAGGGCTAAGGCTAACAGAGGAAGTGTCTGGGCTCTTTCCGATAGCTGTGGCCTGTTGCCTCGTAGTGGAGGGTCCTGTCAGCTAATGGGCAGCCAGTCTCTGCTAATGTTATCCTTATTAATTAATATTGAGGAATTGCTCTCAGCTCTCCGTACCTTTCTTTTGGTTTGTTTATTTACACATTTGTTTGTACCTTCTACTACATAGTTCTAGAGATTGCAGATTCCCACCGTTTCTTTTAAACTTTCTTTTGTTAAAGATTTTACAATTTTCAAGTAGGATCGATCAATCAATGACCTCCCATGTGCGCCTGTACTGCCTATCTGAGATATATAAATCTCTTCTACAGCAATATTAATTACATGAATACATTGTCAAAGATCTTAATATATTACAGCACCTAACATGTTTGGAAGGTTGAAGAAGAATATAAAGTTGATTGCTTGACACCAAATGTGGGCTTGAGCATGCGAGTGCTCTAGTTGGCGTTCCACTTCGGAGCGATGTGGTAAAGTTATTGAATACACCACAAAGATTTGATGGTCCAAGGCGAAAATTAAGATCCTTGCCTAGTGGTTTAGGATATAAATAAACTTTTCTAATATAGGATTATATCTGCCTAAATTTCAAGCAAGCGACGAATGAAAGGATTCCAATTGTAAGAAGTACATTACATCAACTAGTGATATTTTGTCAACAGAATTGGACTAGTTAGGCAACTCACTCAGAAATAACAGAAGAGAACAGATAACGTGAATCCGGTTTAAGTCCATTTCAACCGTCGGTAATCATAAGTGGTGGGACAGAGATGTGTTGGCTGACACTATAGGACAAACAACACTTTTTCCTGCCTCAAAAGATATGGTTATACGATATTATGATATTATATATACTACATGAAAAACTTGAAACAACGAACTTATACATGATAGCTTAAATTAGTCCAATAAGTCGGCGTCACACATTCACACTGCTATGCCTCGGTGAGCTGATAAGACTCGAATAATTTTGCTCATGTTTTGGATTCCAATACAATTTCACTTGAACAGAGAATTTGGACCAGATGAATATGGGCTGCTATTACTATACATGCCCAGGAATAGGCAAATGAATTTGCAAGTGCAAGTGCCGCTTACCTAGTATTCATAACCCAAAATTATGCCGAACTATCAGATATTCCTGACACATCTGTCTAAAAGCTGGCGTGAAATATTCGATTGTTACTTGCACCTTAACTTGATTTAATTTCTATAAATATTGTTTCAATATCTTAGTTAATCAATGATCTGAAACTCATATGCTATACTTTAAAGCATCATTTCTTTTAAAGAGTTTATATAGCAGAAGGTTGTGTTTCAAGCCCTCATGTATTTCCTTTGTTTATATATTTTTAAATTACTTTCGCTTGGCTAATTCTATCGACAATTCTGCACAATTCCAGGATCACATGATTAAAAAGAGCCAACAATTTCACACCATTCAAAAGTATAATAATGTTGATCATTTCCCACACAAATGATCTCCTGTGGAGTCCACAAACTGATATCAACAGTTGTGCCGATGAGGATGATTGCGAGCAATAGTACATAAAGATAATTGTTTTGAGAAGTCCATATCAGAAATAGATCACAAATAGTACAATTCTGATTGTTAATACATAAAATAATAAAAATCACATGGTACAATGCCTGCCAGCACGACACCTTCAGGTCATCACCAACATTAATTTATATACGTAAACGGTGTCATTTAATTAGGTTTTTAATGGGAAAAACTACAATAATTAATTACCATCGAAAATCCTTTTGTATGCTCAACTTGTCCGGTCTAGCCCATGTATGATATCATGGTTTTTCCTGCTACTGCCGAAGTCAAATT
>JANKKC010042795.1:0-10345 GCA_026225755.1 Bursera bipinnata
TTTTTTTTTTCCCATTTTTCATAATTTCTCTTTATTCACTCTGATTATGCTTTTCCTTTTTTGTGGGGTAAGAACTTGAAAGGGCAAAAGATAAGGATACTACAAATATGATGAATGAGGAAAGAAAATATAGGTAGGTTTTTGTGGTCTTAATATAAAGAGAGTGATAAATCAACGATCAAAAGATCCTCTGCGTCTTGCCTCTAGGGTTTTGGACTTTTTTTCCATTTTTGTAGCCCTTTGATTCCTTTTGTTTTTCTTGTTCTTTGGAATTTTCTTGTGGGTTTAACTCTTTTCTAGATAATTTTATTCCTTCTGGAAATATTCTTCTGGGTTTCGTTTTTGTTATAAATCTGGAGTCGGTTCGTTGTTTTCTGGGTTTCTCTTTGAAGCTTTCCTTGTAAATACTGAAGTTCAGGTGCTTGAACACCGAATTATTGGTGAGATTTTTTTTCTTCTATAAAAAAAGCTTTTCATGATGATTAGAAATCTTTTTTTTTTTTTTTTTTCCTGTTTAGGGTTGGCTTGAATCTTTCTGACTTGATTCGATTTAAATGATCAACTACTAGGCCATGGTGAGAGGAAAAACCCAGATGAAGAGAATCGAGAATGCTACGAGTCGGCAAGTGACTTTTTCTAAGCGTCGAAATGGTCTGTTAAAGAAGGCGTATGAGCTATCTGTTCTCTGTGACGCTGAAATTGCAGTGATAGTCTTCTCGCAGAAAGGAAGACTGTATGAGTTCTCAAGTTCTGAGTAAGTTCTTGCAAAGGTTCTAATTCTTTTAAATGTTCGCTTTGCTGCATCGTAGCTAGCGTGCTTTTGGTGGCTTTGCTGCTCAATCAATGCGTTTAAATAGCTACCGACTACAGGTCTCATTGTTTGAGGTCTTGAGTAGAATCCTGTCTGTCTTTAATTGTTTAGTCATCTGATGTCCCTCTCTTTCAGTTTCTCTAATGCGTATGTGGCAAACTGAGAAGATATTATTTCATTTGTACTATTTGATTCTTGAGATGATCTTTCTAGATTTGCATATCTATTGTGGATTTTCCTCTTTTGACTACCTCTTTGAAATCTAACTATTTTTCTTGGATCTTCAATCTTCAATTCTTAGTGCAAAAAATCAAGGTGAAAAGTGCTTAGTTTTTGTGGGAAATTGACCACATGTTATCATATTGTCTATCCGTGTCTTTGAAGTGTATCGTCAACACTGACTTGCTTTATTGCTTTGGTATGCTCTTGTGACTTGTAGTACTTCCTTTCTGAGTGATGTTATCTTTAGGGTTTACAAAAGCTTCTTGAAAAATGGACATGGCCACTTGCTTGGGGTAGTGGAATGTCGGGAATCATCACTAGTATTTCTGGTTCAGCCATAAAATTTTCTGATAAACCATTTCACATTTTGTTAAAAATTAAAATATACACATCACATATCAAGTGAATTTCTCATTAATCTTTAAAAACTTTCTCTTTTTTCGTTTTTGTCACTCCATACTTCTTTGCTCATTGTTTTAACCAGTACTTTGCTAGAGTTTCTTTAATTAACAATGATGTAGCACTGGTTAGAGGCTATGAATGACATTAGATGGTTTCTTGACCATAGAACAGGAAAAGATACACGTGGGTACTGTATTCTGATACAACTCCATCTTTATGGTGTTCTTGTGTACCAAATGAGATGATTTATGTTTCTTTTTGAATAATTGATTGCTTTTTGGTGTCTGTTAAATCTTATGAACCAAGCAAGAATCCTTTTTCAGAGATAACTTATTATCCTTGTAATGTGTAGTTGTGGCACTTTTAATTTATATACTCAGCCGTGAGTTGATTAAAGAATTGACGAGGAAGTAACAATATATTTCCAATGGTAAGGAGTTGATTAATGAATTGACGAGGAATTATCAATAGAATTCCAATGGTAATTTCCTATCTCTCCTTGTAATGTGTACTTGTGTCATGGTGAGTTGATAAATAATAAATTTATAAGCAAGTAACCCAAGATATCCATGGTTGTAAGGTATACATGGTTAAAAAGAAAAAGATACTTTATTTTATGAATAATACATCATACAAATTCTTTACATAACTTAGCTCATATCGATAATTTATGTATGATTATCATCTCATCCATTAATATTTATTT
Organism: Bursera bipinnata; assembly: GCA_026225755.1. NCBI lineage: Eukaryota > Viridiplantae > Streptophyta > Magnoliopsida > Sapindales > Burseraceae > Bursera > Bursera bipinnata. The sequence goes on from JANKKC010042795.1 coordinate 2,142, forward strand.
ATTTTATTCTTTATTTTTATTTATCCATTCACTTTATTTTACTTTAATTTGTAAACTGTTTTTATGTAAATATATAAGTTCTAAAATTTCAGAAATATTAGTGTTTGCATATGCCCTATAGGCTTGATAAGTTATTGACAAACAAAGTCTTTTAAGTTGTCTTTTTTTTTTTTTAATTTATTTTTAAGCCTTCTTCCGCTCACATTTTATTTTTCCAGTAATTAAATAAAAAACTCTTCTCACATTATACTAATTTTTCTTAATATTGTATATGCACAAATATATTCAATTTTATGTTCATTTATTTCTTTAAAACGAGACATGTATTGATCCATATCAAGTTTCACTTTTAAATCATTAGTATTAACTACAATGATTCTCTTATCACCTGTTTTTGAAATATTGATGCGTTGTATTATTATACGATTCATTCTTTTTCTTATCTGTTGGAGGTTCTACAAGGTCGTTCCCTACTACCACTCTTAGAACAGGCATTGTGGGCTGCGATGTCGAGTGCCATAAAGGAATTGGGTTGTGTTCTCCTATAACCAATTGGTTTTAAGAGGAATGATAGCCCAAGGGTCCTACAAGTGGTATTAAAACCATAGTCATAGGTTCGAGTTGTGGGAGTGTTATCGTGACCCTTGTGGAGTGTGATGTCGAATGCCATAAATGAATTGGGTTGTAGGGTCCTATATTATCAAAACACTAGATATCCTTCAAGATAAATTCTTAGTAGTATGTCTATGTTAAATTCTTGTGACATTAAGTATAATCCTCCATTCCTAGGAATCGTGGTCTTTTATGGATGTTCAACTCCTTTCTTAACCTGTACTGGATACCAGCATGCTTAATTTATCCATTACATTCTTCTGCAAATAATAGTGTTTGTGGTGTCATATTAATGCAGTAACAATTGAGGAATAACTTTAATGTAATAAGAATTAAGTTGCCAATTTATTCAAATATGTACACTAAAGGTTGATTAGTTCTTTCTGATCTAAAATTGGGTTAAATTTAATTGGCTGGTTACTCAATTTCATCTCGTCATCTTGTTTAAATCTATGTATATTACATGGCATGAGTCATGTTAAATGCGGGTTTATATCGTTTCGCTTTTCTGTTGAACCCTACTGTTAATTAAACAGTTGTTGTATGACTTATGATACAAAAAATAATACTTATAATACACCACTATTATCATCCGATGGATTTAATTAACCTTCAACATCAAGTTTTCGCGAAACTTGAAAAAGATCCATACTTCCTTAATGAAAATCGATCTTACATTTTTTGGAACTGTTGTCTGTTGAATCTGTTATGCTGACTTGATGATATGAGTTTTTATTTTTTATTTATTTCAATATGTTTGATCTTTTTAATCAAATTTTCTTCTAAATTACTTGTTTGGCTTTTAGCTTCATACTATATCTCTTTACACCAAATTTCTACCTTGACATTTTTCATTTTTAACCTGGGGTTAAGCCATCTCAGCCACATAGTAAAAATCCAAAATTTCTGAAAAAAAAAAAAATTATATTAGTGTTTGAAATACGAACATTTGATAATAAAATGTCAGTAGTTTCTTTTGAGAATCCAGAGTATGTTGGTTGTGGTTGTGTCTTCCTTTTTATACGTGTCCAAATTATTTTGATTTTAGTTGCTTTAGTCTCGATACTATGTAGGATAAGTAGACTAAGATGTCGGTGGTAAGAACTGTGCTATTAACAATCTCTTAATTTTAGACCTAACTTGTCATTTGGGTGATTTTTCATATCTCTTTCTCTCATATTTGACCTGAATAATTCTACATCTACAATTAACTCCGTACAATCTGAGTTAATAAAATTTTATTGAATAGATATCATGCAATTAACTTCTCTGATTTATTTTTTATTTTTTACTCTTCTAACGAAAATTTACTAACTCAAATCAAGTTGTAGAAAGTTGGTTGTAGAAATAGTTTGTAGGTATAGAATGATCCTTTACATATTTTTATGATCATAAGCTTATCTTTTAGTAAAGGAAACAAATGCTTAACATGTTCTTTTCTAGATTGCCACCGTGAATGTTTCCAACTTTTGGTCCAACCAATGAAGAAAATCTGTATTAGGTAAAAATTATCCTTAAAAATAGGAAGATCACTATATAGTTGTGTAATAGTTATAAACTTCTCTTGTCTATTCAAGTCATTTACTTTATAATCCATTCAAAAAAATTTCCATATGGAAATTATGTGTTAAGTTTTAAACTTCATACTAGCAGAACATTCAAAGTTATAAAGTACTCAATCTTACGATGAAACATTTGAGGGCAATTTACTTAGTGCTTTTGGATCACTCTACGGTACTGTGTATTGGATCTGTTAATTGATTACAAGTTATCTCGTCTCGTAATCCATTCCAGATTTCAGTTTGGTTTTTGTTGCAAGGTGTAGATAAGCTTGATTGAGCATACTAGAAAACTATTAGCCTTAGAAGAGTAGCTTAAACAACTTTCCTTACTATGTGTGGATAGTAGACATGACCTACTGTCTACATGTATGATATTGGCCGAGTCAGTATTCAATATCGCAGCCATTTTGAAGATAAGTAGCAACCAGGTCATGTATGATATATATGGGCTACTGCCTGCATGCCATCGGGTTAGTATTTAACATATTGCAGCCATGCAATTTCAAGGGTAAGATACGTAGTAAGCAGTCAATTACATCATGCATGACTACCAACGCTGGTGGGGAAGCAGCAAAATATATTTAATGATGCCCAATCTTTAAGGTTACATGGAACCTTCAGCTGGGTCGTGGGGCCCCTGGATATTATTCTGCAGCCATCGACCACTTAGCTGCCCATTAATTATCCTTAACTTTTTTAATTTGCATTTAACATTTAAACCACCTTACAGGCGAGATTTATTTATTTATTTTTAATCTGAAAATATGTCTAGCTGACCATTGTTTGAAGAATATTTTCAATTTTACAACCTTTTTCTAGTCAATTATAGCTCTAGTGTTGGTAAATGCGTTAAAATTCACAAATTAAATGTGTTTCTATGTCTTTTGTCATGAGGAATGTACAACACTTCAAGAAGTTAAGTTTTGTTTAGGCTAGCTTTTAAAAGTATAAAAGTGGAGCCTTTTTAGATTATATAGATAGATTCTCGTGTGTTGTTTACATAATCGTAAGAATAATTCTACATTTACAATCAATTTCTAAAGTTAAATTTATTGGTTGGATAAAATTGTTATTTTATTTTTCATTTTTATTCACCTAGTGAATTTATGTCACGTTATGTTGTATGGATTGGGTTGTCGATGTAGTTTTGCTCTAATTGTAAACTTCCATTTATAATGCTTTTCATTCTTGTAAAGATAACTTAGGGAGAAATTATACATCTAGCACAATGGGATCTTTACAATTCCAGATTATGTAACATATTATTAGTAAATTCATTTTAAATCATAAAATTTACATTTAGTGTTACATGTTTTCTTGTTAATCATATTAGAGATTATTTAATATATTTCTTAACGTATTATACCTCCATGTGTTATATTATGTCTAACATTTCATGTTTTAAGTTTGACATCAATATTGCTAATCTTCATTCTCTTTTATATTAATACCGATATGATATTGTGCAGGAATAACACTAGTACAAATGGCGATAACTAGGTTATCTGTTAGTTCACTCTCACTTGATCTTACAATAGAGTCACTAAAAGAAATAAGATTTTAAGTTTATACCGTTATAACCTGTAATTAGTCAACCGGAGTTTTATTCATATAATTTCTTTTAACATGGGATGTGCACAACAGCAGCAATGAACTAAAAAATGTAGAACATTTTACAGATTTCGGAAGAAAAATTATACTTTAGTCTTACCATATATTATCAGACCACGGAGGAATGCAAATTATGTTTTCTTGCAATGTTTATTCTATATTTTTCATTAGGAAAACTGTTGTACATAATTTGTTTAAATGACATCTAGCATTTTGGATGCTTCAGGCTGCAAAAGACCATCGAGCGCTACCGTAAATACACAAAAGAAGTGAAAACTTACATGCCTGAAACGGAAGAACACAGAGAGGTTTGTCCTTCATCTTTTATTGTAAATTTTCCTTGTGATGCCCTTAAGCAAAAGCATGATTAGGCAAAAAGTATTCATTCAAATACGCCCAACCTTTTTGTAAATAAAGAGTATGTTTAAAAGGGATGGAACAATCTATACCGATTCTTTATTACTTTTTTCACAGTTTATAAGATAAAAAGGGAGAAATAAAAAATCTTCTGAAAAACATTTTATTAAAATGCTTTCCAAATTTTCGGTTTGGAATTCCCATCCTGAATTTTCTTTTTTCGTTTTGTATATCATGAAGTGTATGCTATATAATATTACAGTACGTGGATTAACTTTCTGTTGTGCCATTGTTCTTGCTTATGAGTTGTATAAGCATCGCAAACTTCTGCTAGTTGTTCTAAGGTTGCACTGCTGATGAAGCTAGCTAACTTATTATTATTGGGATTCTTTGACTGTGGCATTACGCTCTCCTTGGATTTGTTGCTTCAATTTTTTTTTGGATTGCATTCTAAGTCGAAAAAATCTCAAATACATGTTAGAGAATATTACAACATCGGATCATATCTTATACCGGTTTTAGCAATCCTCCTATTGGTGGATACTAGCTTTAGCTAAGTCAGTTGGTTAAAATTTTGAGCCTGTGCAAAAGATCTTGAGATGGTCAGTAATAACAGATTAAGTTGATTATAAATCCGTAAGGAACTATGGTACATCTTATGGTCTTATCGTATGATTGCTTTTACTAGATTAAGTCATCAGCTTCTACATAATAACATTCAGATGATAATATTGCAACGCGCATGAAGTCACTTGTTAATATGTGCACCATAGATTCTTATAACCTTGAGTTTATATAAATGAGGAATGTTGGGAAATTCACCAAGTTTACTACACTTATGTGTTGTATACATGTATGCTCCCATTATAAATGTTCAGAAATAATTAAATAGTGTAGCTTTTGTTATATGTACATTTGATGGATACTTAATCCAGGAACCAAGAGATCGTGTCTTAATATGAGTAAAGATCCTTTCCTGATCTAGTTTTACTTGCTCTTATAAAATCTTTTGACCATCAGCCTTTAAACTTTATGAATGGTTAGGATTTGTTTTTATTCTCTTCATTTGTTAATTTATTTTGAAACCAATAAAAAATATTATGTAAAGATAAGATCAACAAAAAATTCATGCCTATCCAGAAATTAGTGCTATACCATTTTTATGACCCTACAGATTGTTTTGTGAAACTTTGCACTAATTTAAAGCTGTTGAGGGTATGGCTCATATGTGATATATGGGTTGGGGGTGCGGGGGCGAAGCCCCCGTGGTATGGTAAGGGTATTTTAGATATTTTGGGAACTAGGTTTTGTTATATAAACATATTGATATAACCATAATTTACAAGATAGTGAATACTTTTGCCGTCACAGTAGACGTATGCTCATAGCTGAACCACTTAAATTCGTGTGTGATTTTTTCTCCTTTTCTCCTTTAATTCTGATTATTGCACAACAAAAGCTTATAATACTTTTCAATCAATCACATAATTCTTAATGCTTTCATTGCAACACTTGATTCCATATGCAGCAAGTGAAGCAGGAAATAGCAAATATGGTCAAGAGGATTGAGCATATCGAAGTTTCTCAACGGTTCATGGCTAAACTGATACTTATCTTTCCATATACATGCTAATTGATTCGTAATATCTTTATTGAAGTGCTAGATTTTTCTTAAATTTGAAATTTTGGTGCTTTAGGAGGCTTCTAGGGCAGGATTTGGGTTCGTGTAGCATCGACGAACTCTCAGAGATTGACAGCCAGCTGGAGAGAAGTTTACGCAGCGTCCGAGCTAGAAAGGTCTATAACAGCCTGAACAATCGTGGATTTCTTCTATAAAACGTCTTGTCACATCTCAGTGACCAAATGGTAAGAAAATAGTTGATTGAAAGCTAACAAAATGAGTGGCTTTTGTTTCAGGCCCAGCTGTTGAAGGAGCAGATAGAGCAATTAAAAGCAAAGGTAACAAGTCCCTTGTAGACTCTGATAAATGTGCAGCTATACAGGTTCAGTTTGCAAGTTTTAACCTTTCAGTGATTCACTTTCTCCCCTTTTTTTAATTCCAGGAGAGTCTCTTGTTGCAAGAGAATACTAAGTTATCTGCGAAGGTGAACCTTTCATCCCTTATAGAAATTTCATTTAGTCTCTTTAACTGCCATGCATGAGTTCTTTGAGGTGGTGTTTCAGTTGTTTGTCCTTTTGGGTCAAAAACAATACACCAAGTTATTTAAGTCTAAACGGATTATGCAAATTACTTTCATGGTCTGCATTCTTTTGCTGAATCCTTTAGTTGTATGAGATAACGAAATGCCTAAATTCTGGTATCATGTATTTGTATGCGTTGGTCAAGAAATTTCGAGGCTATATAAGATAGATTGTCTCACGTTGACACCATAGGGCGCTCCATCAAAAAATATATGACAATTGAATGGCTAGGGCTGGTATCGTTGAGTTGAGATTGTGATGTCTCGGACTTCAAATTTAAGAACAAGTAAAGGGTTCTTTCATAAAGAGAGGATCAACTAGTTACTAAGCATAAGAGACAGCTTTGTTCATCAAAAAGCAAATATTAGTTAGGTCATCTGATTCTAGTGTATACGCTTAGGTACAGGCATATATATACACTAGGGGTCATATTACGATGCATCAAATGTATTATTAGATCAATTTAATATAAAATTATAAATATACGTTATAAAAGTTGTGAACAGAACTGAATCTATGTTTTAGAGGTAATTTAACGATACTGCATCGAAGCACTATAGTAATTGTTAACACAGTTGTTACATTTTGATACTAGTTTGGTGCAAAGCCGTGGAATTTATCAACTCAACAGCAAGCTGTAAACGATGGCAACCAAAGTTGCCAGAGTTCAGAGATAGAGACTGAATTGTTCATCCGGCGGCCTGAAATACGCTTCATTTAGCCAGATTTGTTGCGTGGGAACACTGACTACGAGCAAAAACGTGATTTGGAACACATCCATTAACGATTTCAACTTAAAATAATTGTCCTTTGTGTAATATTTGTGCTTGTTCAATGAATAGAACTGAAATAAAGCAACATGGGCATTATTGTTGGTCAGTTTAGAGAATAAAGCAATCCTTTTCGTCCCCGCCCATCTTGCTTCTTGTCTGCTAGTTGTATCCATAATTATAGTCTTGAAGATGTTACGAGTCATTCTGCAGAGCTCAGATTTCATTGTACTGTATCTCTCTCAAGGTATGTATAATAGAATATGACGAGTTATTTTAGCACAGATTTCATTGTACTTGTACATACCATTATGCTTGTAACTGCTGGAAAATAAAACAATTTGCTTTGAATTTGTGAGTGCTACTGACCAAACCACTTCCTGTAATCTTACAATAGATTTTTTTTTTTTAAATCACTCATATTTCAACCAAATATTACAAAAGAAGTAGTACGATTCTATTTCTAGAAAACGTTTTGGGTACTTTTTTTTAAGCATTTATAACTTTTCGAATGAAAAAAAAAAACATGTTCGACATTTTATAATATTAAGTAAAGGAAATAGGCGCACTTGACCTTTTAAGAACAAAAAGCCATTTCATCATTTTCTTTTCTTTGAAGAAAACCAGTCAAATACTTTTAAAACCTTTTTATTAAAAAATGCTTTCCTGTAAAAGCATTACGACACACATTCTTTGCTAATAAAAATTTCTCTTGAGAATGTGAAATTACTTTCTATAAGTTTAATTGTGATCATTCGGGGTTGGACAAGCATCGTGATCAATATTAGAAAAGCATTAGAGCAGTTCTATTCAACCCTTGCATATGAAACTCGTTAGCTTCCATTTTAAATTAATTAAATAAGGGTTATGTATTATTTTTACTTTCATTTCCTCTACTTATATATTATTTTATTATAATTATTATTATTATTGTTTTGTTAATCTGTTTAAATTTTAGAATTGTCTTAATTTCTTTCATTATTCTCCTTCCGCCAATAAATAAATAAATAAATCCTATTAGGGTCCGTTTGGTTGGGTAAAATTACACATGGGAATGGGAATGGGAATGAGGTATTCCCATTGTTGTTGT
>JANKKC010042796.1:0-10346 GCA_026225755.1 Bursera bipinnata
TTGCTAAGTTTAATTGCTCAATTATTTTCTCCATGACCCTTGGTTTCAGCTCCTAACGAAATCCAAGGTCAATTTGGGCCCAAGACTTGGGCTCAGTTTTTTAAGTTGAGGCCCATGAACCAGCTTGAGACATTAAGCCCACCAAGATTATAATAGCGGTCCACAGAAGTTAGAATTCTTTTACAACGTCCACATAAGCAATTTTGTAGATAGTTATCGTCGGAGAGATAATTGTTAATGGTGGGTGAGTAGATTAAATGAATGAGTTTATTTAATTTAGAAAGTAATTTATTAAAATTCTATTTTTAATAAATGGTATATTTGTATTAAAGTGGGTTTAGAGAGTCAAAATGAAAATTTTAAATAAAGATTTATTAAGTAAATGGGTGTATAAAGCAAAAATTTGAATGCAAATAATTTTAATATTTTTTTTTAAATAAATTAACTTTAAACTAATTTTAAAAAGTATTTAAACTATTTTAAAAACAAATAATTAAACTACAAGAATTCAAATGCAGTTAGTTCTGTTACTAATGGAATAGCGGCAAAGAAGCTCTAAGATATTATATTTTTCTGTAAAATATCTCTCTCTCTTATCCAAACCTTATATCAACCATCTTCAAAATCAATCTCCCAAAAAAACTGATAATTTTTGGTGTAACCATGGCATGTTCATGTTCACCAACTCCAGTATCTGCAATTTCTTTCACCAACTCAACACTGCCCAGAAGGGCATCCTCTTCATCTTCAACTTCCATGTTAACCCCAAGAGCCATGGCCAAAGAAGTTTACTTCAACCATGATGGTTCTGCTACAAAGAAGCTTCAGGTAGCATTATACATGTAACCCTGCTTCTTCTCCCTTTAAGTGGGGATTGTGTTTCTCCTTGCTTTGGTGTTAATGTCTTATTGGTTGGTTGATGCAGGCTGGGGTGGACTTGGTGGCAGAACTGGTGGGGGTGACTTTGGGTCCAAAGGGAAGGAATGTAGTTTTGCAGAACAAGTATGGACCTCCCAAGATCGTTAATGATGGAGAGACTGTTCTCAAAGAGGTGATGTCATTGCAACTTTTATGCGCCAATAATGATTTTCAATCTTATTTGGATGTTCTCGGTGGCAAGGGGAAATCGCTTCTTTATGATTTTAACATTTATGATTAATTAATTACTTCTCTTCTTATTTGTTTAATTTAGATTGAATTGGAGGACCCTTTGGAGAATGTTGGAGTTAAATTGGTTAGACAAGCTGGTGCCAGAACAAATGACCTTGCTGGTGATGGTTGCACTACATCTATAGTTCTTGCTCAAGGTTTAATTGCCGAGGGCATGAAGGTATGGATTGGATGGTGCATTTCAATTTGACAATCAATTCTCATTCATGCGAAAGAAATTTCTTGTCTGCTGGTTAAAAACTAACATCTCATCTTATACATTGTATACCATCTTTCCTGTTGTTACCTTCTTAACTAGCTTCAATTATTTATCTTTGATGATGTTTTCCAGACTTTATTTCCCGATTTGAATATGTGACAATTTCTTCAAACAAAAACTTTGCTCTTCTTTTAGGTGATTGCAGCTGGCATTAATCCTGTTCAAATTGCTCGTGGGATTGAGAAGACTTCGGAGGCCCTCGTTTCTGAGCTCAAATTGATGTCAAGAGAGGTATACGAGTTGTCTTTCTGTTCTCAGCTGGCTCTCAAAATTTTACGGTCCAAGAGAAATGAAGAAGTTTGGCAAGCATAAGAAACAAAGCAGAAAAATATTAATCTAACTGTAAGGAATAAGCTACCTAGTAGTAACAAAAGCACATTTTGCAGGTTGAGGATCATGAGCTTGCAGATGTTGCTGCAGTTAGTGCAGGTAATGATTACACAGTAGGAAACATGATTTCTGATGCTATTCGGCAAGTGGGAAGGAAGGGCGTAGTCACAATTGAAAAAGGAAAGTCTACCGAAAACAGTTTACAAATTGTAGAAGGAATGCAATTTGATCGTGGATATTTGTCCCCTTATTTTGTAACTGATCGACAAAAGATGACGGTGGAGTTCTACAATTGTAAGGTATGAACTTGTAGTTTTTGTATTGTGCGGCATTTTGTTATTTGAAGTAATTAGAGGGTGTGAAATTCATTTGTTGCAGCTACTTTTGGTTGACAAAAAAATTACGAATCCAAAGGAAATGTTTAAGATATTGGACAACGCAGTTAAAGAAAAGTATCCAATTGTGATAGTTGCAGAGGGCATTGAGCAGCAAGCTCTGGCTCCGGTAATTAGGAACAAGCTTAAAGGTGTGCTGAAAGCAGCAGCTATCAAGGCTCCTGCCTTTGGTGAGCGAAAGAGCCACTACTTGGATGACATTGCTATCTTGACTGGAGGTAGTAGATTAGAGACCCAAACTTAGATAAATCTATTTTCCTTTTTCATTGGGAGCATTAATATTAGACCATCAGTCACCACAGCTATCAAGTCCATTTTCATTGTACTGAAAGAGAATAGTTAAATTTATCGGGTTTTCCAGTCTACTAAGTTCTATACATGTGCATATGAAAGCCATTAAATTAAGACGAAGGATGTTAAATGTATCAACCTCATTTTGGTTTCAAGAAAATTTGGTGAAATAAGTAAATCTCTTAGAATGAATTGAATAGAAAATAATTCTTTTAAATTCTTTTTATACTCTTCAAACAGGAAAGTTTTTTCTTTTATTGGTTTCTTTTATCCCTTTATTGCTTTTGCTTTATAACAGTGTTACATTGTTACACACTTCTGTATTCATTTTCTGCAGGCACTGTGATCAGGGATGAGATGGGGCTGATGCTAGATAAGGCTGGAAAGGAGGTTCTGGGCACTGCTAGCAAGGTAGTGATAACTAAGGGTTCTACATTAATAATTACTGATGGGAGCACTCGGGCAGCTGTTGACAAGAGGGCTTCTCAAATTCGAAGCCTAGCTGAGGTGCATTTTATGCTTTTAATCTGTGCTTTGCTAGATCATTTTGCTAACTGAAATTTGGAAGCATCATCAGTTGCAACATTAAACACAAATACATCTGTTATGTCATTCATAAACTTTGGCTTCATTGAGATGCAGTTTACCGAGTGAAAAAAACAATTCATAGAAGTAGTAAAGTTGTCAATATATCGTGTATTGATTCCCAATTGCATAATAACGGTAACACAAAACCTACCTATATTTCATCTATATCTTCTAACTGAAAAAAAAAAAAAAAAAGAACTTCCAACTTTTAACTGTANATCTATATCTTCTAACTGAAAAAAAAAAAAAAAAAGAACTTCCAACTTTTAACTGTCTTAAACTTCTCTATTGGACAAAGAGTTGTGGAAGAGCAAAAACAATTGTAAAGACAGTTAGTTTTCTATCTGATCCCAGCATAATAATTTACTTTTTTGCAGAATACTGAAGAAAATTTCGAAAAGAAGATACTGACCGAAAGAATAGCAAGGTTATCAGGAGGCATTGCTATTCTTCAGGTGATTAATATAAATAACAAGCAGAATCTAGGCACTCTGAAAATCTTGAGACTCTTGGCTTCCTTTCAAACTGATTTATTTTTTTTCATTCAATTGATACATAGGTAGGAGCGCAAACAGTGGTCGAGTTGAAGGATAAGCAACTCAGAATTGAAGATGCATTGAATGCAACTAAGGTAGCTAGTTAGATTAATTTGTCAAGTGCTTGATTTGCAAATTATTAATAGCAAGCATCTAAGGCTTGATATACTGCAGGCATCAATTGAGGAAGGCGTTGTAGTTGGTGGTGGCTGTAGCCTCTTGAGGTTATCCACCAAGGTGGACGGCATCAAAGAATTTCTGGATAATCAAGAACAAAAGGTACTGTTCTTTTATATATATATATATATATATATTTTTTTTTTTTTCCTTCTAACTCTAGAAAGTCGAGTCAATTACTTTAAAATGTGCTAATACATTCAGACCTCAAAAATCTTTAATTTATTATCTTTTGTGTTACTTAAAATCATGTTATATATTCAAAAGTTGTGATAATAAACCCTTATTCTGTTTCTGAATTCTTAGTCAATTACATATTTTTTTTCTTCCATCGATTGATCAATTATAAATTGTTCTAAGGACTTGTATTGACCAACTTCTGTGTAGATTGGAGCTGAGATCTTCAAGAAAGCATTAAGCTATCCCACAAGACTAATAGCCAAAAATGCAGGTGTTAATGGCAATGTTGTTGTAGAGAAGGTCTCAGCACATCCATTCATCATATTTCTTTTAATTCATTAATTATAAGATGAAAAATTTTCTGGTTTCTTTTCCAGTTCTTTTGGGGTCTGAATCCACGAAATGCTCTATTGTGTCCTTTACATTTGCAGGTGCTATCTAATGATGATACAAGGTATGGTTTCAATGCTGCACGAAACTGTTATGAAGATTTGATATCGGCAGGAATTATGGATCCATCTAAGGTAAAAGAAAAGAGATTATTTAAACAAAATTGCACCTATGGCTAGCCTTAGTGCCTAGTCATGTAGGGGTGGACGAAAATGCCAGGTTCTCTTATATTTTACTCTTAAATTAGTAGTTTCTCTTTTGATGTTGGAGTAGGTAGTTAGATGTTGTCTGGAGCATGCAGCGTCTGTGGCCAAGACTTTTCTGACTTCTGATGCTGTTGTTGTTGAGATTAAAGAATCAGAGCCCATTCGAAGGAGAAAACCCATGCCAACCCCAGCTGACCCTCTTCTTGCCAAGCAAATGCTGCCCACTTTTCAACGAAGGAGAAAACCTATGCCAACCACAGCTAACCCTCTGTTTGCCAAGCAAATGCTGCGTAGTATTCAACAAAGCAGAAAACCCATGCCAACCTCAGCCAACCCTGTCTTCGGCAAGAAAAATGATGCCCGCTTCTCAACGTAGAAAGCACACACAACTCTTGAGATTTTGCCACATGGCTACCGCATCAACATCAAGATAAGATAAGTTATGATGATTTCCGATTTTTAGATGTGTTAGCTGTGGGATAGGCTATCATAGCTTCCATCCCTTCATTCACGGGGAGGAGGAATCATCAGATGATAAAAAATCAAGCTACTTCTCTTCATAGAATGCTGTCGACGATCATGCCAAGCTAGCTTTTAAAGCTGTCCGGACTCAAGTTTCTCTGCAGCAAGTGGCCAGTTACCATTACAGAAAACAAGCAATTTGCAGCAAATTTGTATTGTTGAAAGAAGTCTAGCCTGATAAGTTAATGCTGCAAAATAATGTGGTCTTAGTTCTGAGAGGGTAACGTTTTGCATCATTGCATGTACAGATAAGATAACCAGCTGATTGTTGAGGATGAATTCCTTGCAATATTGGAGACAATGCCCCAAAGGACTTCGTGATAAATGATCACCTTGTAACCTTGCTAGGACGTATGAGACTTTGTAAAAGCATAACATATAATGGACTTTAATTTTCGTGAATTAAATTCTGTTTGAATAGCTCAAGATTAAGTGAAATATGTTCAAACAAAATTATGTCTTTCTTCTTCCTAAGCGTCACCAGACACCACACCAGGAACAGTATTTCTTCTGTAATTGACCAACTACCGAAAATGTTATTAATTGGTCTATTGGGTTCATTTTTCTGACATTTTTGTTGCATCTGGGGAGTAAATCATCTTATAGGCTATGTTATATACGAGGATAGAAATTAATCCACTTTTCATAAACTTAAAGAGATAAGGGCCAAACAATATTTAGTAAAGAAGGATAAAGACTAGATTGCTTTGTGCTCTACAGAACACTTTTACGGTCAAGGTTGCTTCTTATATGAGAATAAGATGAGCATTAACATGTATCAGAAGGTGAAGGGAACAATATTTCTTGGCAACTTAGTGGAGCAAGAGGAGATAGAGTGCCATCAACTTGTAAAAGTCTGATATATACTTCTTCCCCACGTAGATGGCATAAGGATGTTCAGCAATTTGTTACAAGTTATGAATGTAATGACAGCCTCACCGGCTGATAGTTGATGACTTCGGTGCCGCTTTAAATTTATTGGAATCATTTATTCCACGATTGAACTTTCCCAGGAATCTACTTCCTTTTCTTTTATCTTCATCAGATTTAGACCTTACAACCAATGCAATCCATTCATATCTTCTAACACTAAAATTTTAGGCTCCAGCCCAATCAATGTCCTAGGTACGAAACAAGGTCAAGGTATCACTTTTCTTGAATTTTTTTTTTTTTTTTTTAACTAAACAAAAGATAAAGTCGCTTTTGTCTCAAGTCAAACCTTCAAGGATACGAAATATCATAATCATATAATATCCATTCAAAATCCTATTTAGCTTTTGATAATATTAGCATATCCATTCTTCACCAGGCCCAAGCCCACAACGACAACCTCCATTTCTTTGTCTCTTCTTCTAGCTTCATTTTCACCTCCTGATTCCATAACATTCACCTATCAAAGCTTCAGCAAACCCACTTCAAATTTCTCTTTAAATCTCTCAAGATCAGTTTTTGAGACTATTAAAAGTAAAAGATGATGCTATTGTTGATGGGGTTAAGTTTACAGAGCACATTGGATTTGGTGGTGGCAGGGATTTCTTTGGTGATTGGTTTAGGCATTTTCGCTTTCATTGCTTCCATTCTCTGCTCAGTTGCTTTCTTACACAACTTCAAGGAAGTTTCCTGATCCATACGCGGAGGTATTGCTCCAAATTCAGTTAAATCAGGATGATATTCAATCATCTTATGCTTTTATGCCATAGTTGGCTTTGGGTTTTCAATAATATCATTAATTATAGCATTTCAAGCACTTTGCTTCTGTTGGTTCGTGATTTTGCTTTTATTGTTTGATCATCGGTTCATTTAGAAGAGATTTACATTTTCTTAACTTTGAATTTGATTCATAAATGACTATGATATAGATTATATATACCATATAGAAACAACATGGCATTTAATAAGAATACAGGTTGATTCTGTTCATTGAAGATGAAAAAGCAATAGAAAGTAACTCGAATATGCTAATGCTACTCCATAATTATTGTCACTGTACATTGTTGAAGCAGTGGTGGGTTTAGGTTGCTTATGATATTAGATTCTGGATCCTAGTAATTCAATGAATCTAAATTCTTGTTTTCTTATATTTTGAGTTTCAGAGAGGAGAAAGAAGCATCTTGAATCACTTGGGTGTGTAGAGTTTTTAGTTTAAGAGGGACACTCCTTGTGTTCTCCTTTGATGTGAGTGAAATCTTTTTGTAATCTTTCTTGTAAATTTAGGGAAGAGTAAGCACAAATAAAAGGTTAATGAACAGCAAGAGCTTAGAGTAACTTTTGTCATTTATTGAGTTCGGTAATCCCTTTTACAGTATATATTGCCATCTCTTACCCTTCTCTCTTACCCTTCTCTCTTACTTTATTTCATGATCATCACACTTATTCTCCACCAACCATGCCTGCCTAATTTGATTTGATACTAAAGCTTTCTCCTTTGTAGATTCACCAGCTTTAACCATTGTTGTTTTCAATCACAACTTAACCAATACAATGTGAGGCAGCTCTGCGAAGCTGATTAATTGTTTCAGGCAGGAGAACAGAAACAGATCAGAGTAGGAGCAGTTTCTTTGCGGCAGTTTGTCATGAGTTATAGTTGGTGGATTATGTTCTCAAAGTAACTATTCTGGTTTGTATCAAAATTTTGAATGTAAAACTCCCCCAGTTTTCAGTAATGAACGTATTAAGAGTAATTCAACCATTTTTATTGCTCAGAGAAACTTTTATATGTACATATTGGTATTTCTGACAATTAGTCCCTGCATCTGCACCAATTAAAAATCTAGAGTGGAAGACGTTGAATAGTTGGAAAGGAAATCATTCACTGGAATTTCTTCTGTATAGATTTCAAACTTATTTCCGATTGGTTTCCCTATGGTATTATACTAATCAAACTGTTTTGATAACTTTTATTCTGTCTAAGAATGTTTCTAATGGTGTCCACCTTGAGACAACGAGAGATCAGATCATCAATAAACGGATTTTGGAAATTTTGCTCGGATACAATCAAAATGGTGTTTTGCGATTATATTGCTTAATAAAGATACACGACCACATTTTTTATATCAAGGTATATAAAAAATTTTAAAAATCATTACCAAATAATTTTATAAAAATTGCTTTTATACGAAAGTGTTTTTACTTCCAAGTTATCCAAATTAGAAACAAAGAAAACAACCATTCACATTTTGGCAACAAATAACAACCCAAAAACGCAACACGGCGCAGAAGAGTGAGATTATGATTTCTTGTTTTTGTTTCTTCTTGAATAAACCATTCCTCGAATCCCATCAGGATCCGCTACAAACCCTAACGGCCTGTAAAACCCCAACACTCTGGGCTCCGAGTACAGTGCTATATTACAAATCCCTTTCGCTAACAGCTCTTTAATCAGTCTCTCCATCACAGCCTTCCCCAACCCAATCCCCTGAAATGACGGGTCCACCACCACATCCCACACAATGGCGTTGAATACATCGTCACCTGTCGCTCTAGCAAACGCCACCGGTTTCTGGGTCTTCTTGTACTCGACCCATAACAGAGAGTTGGTGTTTTCCAAGGCCAGTTTTATCTTGTCTGGGTCCCGCCTGGGGAAGCCCACGGCCACGAAGACGGAGTTGAGGTGGTCGATGTTGAGGTCGGAGATGGTGCGGCGGAGTATGAAGCCCCGGGATTCGAGCTCTTGGTCGGAAATGGAGTAGTTATTGTTGATGTTTTGAGCAGAAACGGTGACGGTTCGGGTAGTTTTGAGGCGGAGAGAGGGGAGTGGAGTGGAGACGACGCCAAGTAGCAACATTGCTACTGATTGTTTGCGTTGTTGAATCGAAACCGAAGATATTTGTGGTGGTTGTGGGCAGTTATGAGATAAGCTTGCCGGTTGGATGGTTGGTTGGTTGGTTGGCTACGTGTATTGAAAGAGAATACAAAAGTTGGCGGGAGAGAGTGTCTGAGAGATGTTAAATCTGACGGTTGGGAATTTCTTTTAAATAAAGTGAAAAGTAAATATCAATTATAGAAATATGTATAACATTCATCGTAAAAATCTAAATATGATAGATTACATACTTGAGACTAAAAACTATAGTTTATTAAGCTTCTCAGTCTCCATCTCTCTAAATAGTATATTATTGACGAGTTAAGCAAGGAATACTAAATCATTTACATCTAGAAAAAAGGCCAAGACAAGTTTGTTGAAATAATTTTTGTTGTGTCGAGGTGAGCTTATCTCTGATCAACTTAATTGGTGTAAAATTCATCATATTTGTACCAATAGTCACTCAACCTCATCTTGAAGTTAAAAGTGACATGAGAAAATCCATATCTGAAACAAAGAAATATGAATTAACAAAATAGGTTACAAAAAAAACATAAATGATAAAAACCAATATTTCTTTTATAAGATTCACATATACTCGTTACAATATTAACATTTTTATTTTTAGTCAAATTATATTATGCAAGGCTAAACTAGAGCTTCATAGTACAAAATAATGAAAAAATAAATAAATAAAAAAATGCAAAATTGGATCCTAGATTATTGCCTGTCAACTTCTGTAAATATGTCCATGGGCCAGTGGTCCTAGACTGATGAACCCCCATAATCCTAGTGGGCCAAAGAATTAGTACGGTCACGGGCTTGCCTGAATGCCCATAAGACTGTTGGCCCGTGGCAGTTCTAGCATTTTAACCCACTAAGAATAAAACGATCCTACTGTTTGGCCCATTACAAGTCTGTCCGAAAGCCCACGAATTGTCGAACAATCGTAAGCTTGCCTAAACGCCCTCAGGATCATTGGCCCATGATGAACTGTGATGGTCTCAGGACCATTGGCCCATTATGGTCCGACAATCTATCGGCCATCATCTTCTCTCTTTCACCATTGGTTTTACAATAACAATTTATATGACTTCCCAACTGTAAAAATTTATCTAAGAGGGGTATATTCAATTAAGACTTTTAAAGATTATTTATAAATGAATGACTTCTGTAGACTCATTGATGGAGACTCCGATCTTAGATCGGTAGAAATTGCAACACTTAGCTAACGGAGGCTATGATCTCCACAACACAATACTCTAACTCTGTCGCCGAAGCTAGATTTGAAACTATGACAAGGAAAGCCTTAAACCACAACTCCTCTTGCTCTCACACAGTAAAGACCACACAAGAGACAAGCCCAAACACTAAGCCGTATGATAAGCACTTAAAATTGTATAATTATTATGAGTTTAAATATCATTTTTATACATTTAGTGCTATTAATTTAAGTATTTACTTTGATTTGTGCTTAAAAGAACTATTATTGTAAATTTT
>JANKKC010042797.1:0-10350 GCA_026225755.1 Bursera bipinnata
TTATAATTAAAAGAATAAATGCATTATATTAAAAGTTAAAGATATAAAATGCAAAAAATCGAAATGAATTATAAAGGTCTATACATAGAACTATATTTGAGCATGTGTTCTATATCTATTCTATACAAAAGAATTCAAATGAGTAGAGATTTCACATTTCCTAAATATCCAACAAAATAATAAAAATAATAATAAAAGATTGCTAGTCTATTCACTTCCTGCAATATCCAGAGGACCAAGTTTTGAAATTTAATTATTGATTGATGAAGTGAAACTTAATTTACTTTATTTTATCATATATCTTTGGATAATTTCCAAGAAAACAAAATTGATCATCTTCTTTGTGTACTTGATGACAAGGAAGTTAACGTTTCAACTATATAAGCCAGGTTACTCTAGCTAGGTCTTTACGAAAATCTCGTCGTGATTCAATCAATTCTAAGACATTTAACTAAAGCTAACAATAACATATTGTGTATATATATAAATATATATATATTTGCAAGTCAGACAAGTTAAATCATTTTCAAAATCTCACTCAAGCGTTTAACTTGTTCAAAGATTGTGGCTGTGATGAGCCATGACCCAGTGTGAGCTAGGCAATGAATATCAGAAGAAAACTAGGGTTGCGTACACAACCAGGCTTCGCAGAAGAAACAATATAACACAATAAAAATGAGGAAAATCAGAGTTTACAGTGTTGGGTAATCTAGGGTACTTGTGCTGGTTAAGTCTTCGATTGATGGGGAGCTTGTGTTGGAAGATAAACGGCTGCGGCAGCTAGCCCGCAGCAGCCACCAACTGGGTTATTCACTTATTTGTCCAAACCTTACAGGAGGAACTTAAGATATGCGTTAGAATTTTTTTGTGGAACCCTGACGTGTAAAACTGGGAAAAGCCATCCAGGAACGACTTCTTCTAATGGTCTGTGCTTTGCCCAAATCGAAAGACGATTTTAATATATATATTTGATTTATTCCAATTTTCCATTGACTCGTTTGAATGTGCATTAATCGTTTAATTCCTCGCAACGAAATCTGACTAAAACAATTAGAATGCCCTAACAGTTTGAATGTCATGGCTTGCCCTCATGTTTCTTAAGTTATATGATAACACATTTTCTTCTACGAAAACGTCTAGGGTATCATAAATCAACTATATGACCAAGCAATGAATTTATACTGAACATAAATTCATTTTTTAAAATAAATGTTTGTATTAATTCATTGATGTGCGAAATCTTGTTGTATCATAGACTCTCTCCTCTCCTATATGTGTCTTTAAGATTTTAAACAAAAATATGAAATAAATATTCTGATGAACATATCTGCTGTCAAACCAGAGCTTTTAACAAAGAAAAAGACCCGTTTCAGGTACGATAGAAGACAACACAATTAATTAAAATGAGTAAAAGGTGAACAATCAGCTGGCTGGAGCACACGTGTATGCCATAATATCCATGCTATGATATGGTGGAAAAGTAAATTAGAATGATGAAAGGCTGGAAATGAATGTAAGATTACGATATAATTAGTCTCTTTTGTTTTTTCTCAGCCATCTTGAGAGTTAAGAATGTATATGAAAACAATCCTTAAAGAAGATTGATCACTTCAGACGAGACTTCTTTTCGATCGTGGACATATATCTACAGAATATACATTCATAAGACTGACCATTTACTGCATATTGATGTCAAAATGCCACCTTTTGTGCTTCTGGAAGCTATATAAGATTACTGAAACTGGCTACTTGAACTTTCTTGAAGTTGATTATTTCACCTCATAACCGAGTCTTATGTCATTTGCTCCCTTGCACAATTAGCGTTTTGATAAAAGTATGGAACCAAAGAAGAAATGATTAATTCTTGAGAACAGAATATACTGAATTCTCAACATCGAGGGGAAAAAATCATTTAAGAGATTAAAAGCTAGCTAAATCCTTGCATGCATGTTATCAACATTTATCATAAGATCGAAAAAAGAGAAGCTAAAACTATTATATATAAGAGAAAAATTAGTTAAATAAACCAGTCTTTTGGCTCTCAAGAAGAGATACCAACACCAAGAAAATCTATGAAAGGAACACTCTCGTGTTTGATTGATTCATCTCCTTGAGCTTGCTGGGCACTCACTCTCATATTTGAATATGTAGGTGAGTTATCCGAAAACTTAACAAACTCCTTTTTCATCACTCCAGGGCTTTCATAATCATCACCAACTTTAAGATACCCAAATGGACTCGGAACAATCCTCCTATAATTTGGAATCCCCATTATATTGGAACTCCGATGGCTGGCATAAACGGAAGAACTCGGATAGTATCTATAAAGAGGTTGATCTGAAACTTTTGAGCTCTCTTGAGTGAGATAATTGGGAGTAGAATTAAAGTAATCTCTTCCTTCTCTTCGAGACAAATCCACTGAAGCTGAAATGTTTGAAGTACCTGTCACCATTGGTGGGGCGAAAGTCCAGGAAAGTTGAGTCCTAGAAGGTGAGACTGCAAAAGTTGTCCTATCTGTATTGGAGCTTCGAAATTCGAAGATTCTACTGTTCTCGAATCCAATTCGTGAGCTAAACACGTCTTGGGATCTTGGTTTTCTTGCATAAAAATTATCAGAATCGATATTGGAGTTGCTAATACTGTCTTGATAACTTCTCTTTCCACATAGCTTGGACTGTTCTCTTTGCTTTCTTGCCATTATAACATGCCAATGATTCTTCACAGCATTATCGGTTCTACCAGGAAATAGTCTGGCTATCAATGCCCATTTGTTTCCATGAATTCGATGGGCCGCAAGTAGCCTTTCTTCTTCCTCCTCAGTAAAAGGTCTTCTGTTGATTCTAGGGTCAAGCTGATTAAACCACCTTAATCTACAACTCTTCCCTACCAAAATAAGAAAATTGATCTTGTATTAGACGTCGCTGATCATCAGGGTAAGAGATAGACAGTCGATCATCAACTCCCATATCATTTAATATCAAAAGTTCAAATTATAGAAAAGATTTTCAGGCTGGTGCATGCAAGAGACAGAATATAAATTCAATCATAAGCTTATAAACGTAGATCTATCTATAAAGATCAAAAGAATCACACACATGCACCAGAGAAGGAGTGAAGGAGAGAAATCATCTTAATCCATCACGTTAAACAAAGGAGCTATGAACCTTTACCTTGAGCAAGTATCACTTGATTAATTTAATCTAATTAAGTTGATTTTATTTTATTTTTTATGCACATGTATATACTTCGTGCGTCTTTCCATAACTTTCTGGCCGTGCTCAAGCGTTGTAAAACCCATATAATTAATTGAAATTAGAATCAAAAAGTCATGTTGCTAGAAATTGAAAGACAGATATAGCTAGACAAGCCAATTAAAAGAGAGAGAGAGAGAGAGCGTAGCTCTATTTGTATCATCTACCTGATCTTCCTTGGAGCTTCTCAGCAATAGAGTTCCAGTTTTGTGCACCATATTGTTCAACAAGTTGCCGAAGTTTTTCATCCTCAGCAGGTCTCCAGTGTCCTCTAGGGCAAGTCTTGGTAGCATCATCACTAGAGGCAGCTCCAGAGTCGTCCATCGAGCTCAATACTGGCGCCTCTGAGCAGTGCATTATTTGTCATCAAGTACAGAAAAGAGAAGTCCACAAGAAGATATATAGAAGGGCAGAAGAAAATGAGCACCAACAGAAGAAAGTGGGGTTGGTTTAGGGTTGTGGATGGGAAGTCACTTTTGTTGGTTTTACACGACACATTAACCCTTGTATATTTGTATATCCACTAACCTCATTTGATATACAATTTGGCCCTTAAATTTCTCTATCATCTTCGGATCCCAACTATATATTCTCTTCATATATATTCATCTCTCTCTCTAATTACCACTTTAAGCCATGTTATTACGTTAACTAGCTTGATTAAACCTTGTAATTTGGGTACCTTCTATTTTCTATTAAAGGGACAGCTCTCCTATTGCAAAGCCTACAGCCTTCCTAATTCCTTTCATTATTATTAATAATGAGGGTAATTATATTAACATTAACGATGCTAATCGGTAATCAAAGAGAGATCAATTTCTATATTGAAGGGTTGGATGCCAAATGCATGGCTCAACTCTGTAATCATTATTGGTTATTAATTGCTTTGAGAAGGCCTACAAGTTAATATGTATATATATCCTTGCAGTCAAGCATAATACGTTCAAAGTGGTAATGGATTGTTTTGAAACAAATTAATATCGGGTTAGTAAAAAAAAAAAATTGAATGAAAAGAGAAAAAAAATAAAAAAAAATAGAGGTCGATATCAATGCAAATTAATTTTCATTTAATCAAACTTTGCTCTTTTTGGTA
The DNA here is from genome assembly GCA_026225755.1 of Bursera bipinnata. Classification (NCBI taxonomy): domain Eukaryota; kingdom Viridiplantae; phylum Streptophyta; class Magnoliopsida; order Sapindales; family Burseraceae; genus Bursera; species Bursera bipinnata. The sequence continues at coordinate 4,345 of JANKKC010042797.1, forward strand.
CATCATGCTTCTTGTGGGATAAAGACTGCATGGCGGATGGAATAGGTAAAGCTTGAATTAAGTAGTTTCAAGAGTTGGTAAATTCGAAGTTGTCAAACCCTAAATTAGTAAGAATATAATGTTATAATTCTAAGGCTTTAAAGCAGCCACATGCAACATCATCAGCATTGCTATATATGTGTGTGTGTGTGGAAGCTAATTAGTAGTTAGAGTACTTTATTTGAAATTGTGATTATCTTTTGATGGCTAGTAAATTAGGCTAGGTTTTATATTTTTCTAACATCATAATTATCATTTTCAATGAAAAAAATACAATTTAAGAGACTCAGGTAGGCTAAGAATAACCTAACTGGGCGGCCAAAGAAGATCAACTATATCTTTTTATAATATTTTCATGTTTTGGATGCCAAAAATTGACAGAAAGTGTTAACAATCCTAATTAAATTTATTAGCTTGAGACAAAGTTTTTCCAAATTGAATAGAAACGTCTTATACGATGAAAAGCCTCATTTGATTATCAACATCACTAAAGAGATAGATCTATCTTATTTTGTTATATAATTAATTAGTTTCTATATCTAATTAAAGTATTTCAGGCAAGCCACAGATCTAATATAAACCCAACAAGTAGTTGCAAATAAGTTAGTGCAATAATTCTTCACATGTGTGCGTGCTTTGAAAAGTATTGACAGCAATATGCACAGCCATCAGTGGCATATGGTAGTTGCAGAACAGAGACATTTTGTAAATGACAGTTGAGCCTAATCTCAAGTATTTATAATATAATTATATATATTTTTACTGGGTTATATATGTATGGTTATGAGATGGAAAGCAGACCTTTAATTGATTTATCAATGCAATCTTAAGGGTTAATTCATATGCCGTGTAAGGACAGCATCAAGAAAACTATGGCTAAACCGTCTGCCTTTTCCCATACTTCCATGCAGATGGCAAGTCAAAAACAAATGTTGAAATTAATAACGTTTTCTGAGTTATATAAATTTTAATTATTAACCATATTATTAATTATTTATAAATTGTACTTTTCTTAACTGATTAAGATTTTATACCCCACGAAATCAAACACCTGAAATCTCATCTGAACTAATCAACTCAACATATATAGCTTATCTATTCTATTAACTTAAACATAAATATCAAGTAAACTATACATCAGCAATTGGTGGGTATAAGATTGGGTGTTGAGCTGTAATTGGTAGATGTCCCAATTTATCTGGTCTTCCTACTCAATCTCTATTTCTATTATCATTTTATTTTTCTAGGCTTGTTAAGGAACAGTTTAGGGAACGATGGCTACCTTGGAAAAATGTCATCTTGATTGATCCATCAAAATTGTTAACTAAAATCAACCCAAACTGCCTCTATTCTATGTATAATTATCAGAACCAATGACTTGGTGGATTGTTCTTATAGTACAGATTAATTAAAAATAAGTCTGACCAAATATGATATGTTATGTATTTGATGTTCTATTTTGCTAAAAATATATTCCTCAAAAGCACAGTACTCTTATAATTAATGCTTAGAGCAAGCATATATATGCTTGAGGCATTGCTTCTGCTAAATGGAATCTTGTTAAAAAGAGCAAGATTAATTATATCAAATTAGTCTCAATTGAAATTCAGAATTAAGATAGACTGTCTAAATTAATGATGTAATAAGGAGGGTAACTTTATATAGAAATCATTTGATGAGGAAGTGGTCAAGTTGAGGTGATAACTCAAATTTGAAAATGACCTCAAGGGAAACTATAAATTATTCTTACTCTTGGTAGTTGAAAGGTGTATGTAAAAGTCTAATGACTGTCTTCTAATGGCAAAAACAAAGAGTTCTGTCGAGCAAATTAAGGATATGTGTGATAATGGTCCACAGTATATGAATGCAAAAGGTTAACCAACCAACAGTATTACGAATTTTAATGGTATATATGCACTGATTGTTACAAGTGATCAATTGTTTACTGGTTTCTTTATGCTTGATTACTACAAGATCGTATAAAAAATGCACCAGGGTTTGCGAGTTTTGATCAAACTTGCACTATTTGGAACATCCATTAGCGCTTTCTTCCTGCCCCGAGAAGATAATTAAAGAGCCTGGTGATGGAGAGAATTGATGGATCAGTGTACTGAATCTCAAAGTAACCCCCAGTGGAAGAAATAACTCCTGATGGCAGGTCCATTACTGATATGGAGTCTTCTTGGAAGTGATTATTTAAAGGCATAGCTAAAGGGACGTTTTGGCTTTGCAAATAGAATGGCAACACCAAATTGACATAATCCCCAAAATAGAATTCCCAAATGCTCAGTCAACTTTTAATTAATTAATTATCTTGGATGGATGTTAATAGTCATCACTCATTGTAATCTAACTTTTACATGTGTTCTATGTAGGATCAGATTGCGAGTTCTTTTACGATAATTAGAATTATTTTGCTGGATGGTTTTTGAGTTGAGAATTAATCAAATCAACACCCTCCAATCTACTGTCAATAAATTTGATCTCAAAACGTGTAGAACTTTAAAACATGAACATAAACTACCATTGGCCCTTTAAATTTACTTATTTAGTTACACTGTTTGATGATTTATATGTGTCCATATTTGTTCCAGTACAGCTACCAAACAGCCTTGGAAGTCATTTTTTATTGAAACTTAGCAGTTAGCAAGGTACCTAAATTTTCAAATGCACTATTATTCTTAGTATTAAATGTCAATATATGATGGGTTGAAGTGCATACACCAACTTCTCCCCTCCCATTATGATGAGTATCTTTTTCGAAGAGAATAGACCGTTAGAGAAGAAGAAGAAGACCTTGTGTCACTATGTATGTATGCATGAAGCATAAATAGATTGGTTAGGAATTGCTTTCAAACAGTGAATGCGAAGCATTTCAGTTACTTGCACGGGCAAACATCCATCCCATTTTCTCTTCGCAAATGTCTCTTTATATGAAAACAATAATATACCTTTTCTTTCACCTTCCCAAGAAACCCACATAAGCAAGACCGAACGTCTCACTCTCATCTTCTCAACCACACCCTATTTATTCTAAGTTTAATTTTAAACACACCCAAATAGATATGTAAGGCCCTTGAAAATCCTTCAACAAACTACTTTGACTCAGCCCATCCCAGCTCACACTTTTAACCCTATTTTTTCCTCTTCCTCTAAAATCTTTCTTTTTGAATCTTACCCTTTTCGCTATTCTCATTAATGCTCTTTGTTCCATGGTAGTTGATAATGATGCTAGCTTCATTTATTCATTCTTTGAATGTTTTCACCATACCGTTTTGAACATCTGTCATTGATAAAGAATTTTGATCATGCTCTTTTCTAGATCACAGAAAAAATCTTCATTAACATACGTATATGTATATACACGTAAGATTTTGTGTTAAAGAAATTGTGTCAAAAGATCACTTCTCATATATATATATAGTATTTACTTTTTAGATAAAATCTTATTACATGTTATAATTATATAGTATTTACTTTTACTCTTTGATTATGATGTATACATTAGTCTTATATGGTAATCAATTCTAAGAGAGACAATATACATGTACATATATATAGAATACTATGGCGTGTTATCCAACACTTAATATTGGTGAAGTGAAGTAACCCATAAGAATATGCTAACTAAGAAGTTGCACTCTTCTAGTTATTGATCATGCTTATTAATTATTTTAATAAAACTAACCTCAATTTAACATGATTATTCTAATGTATTTTTAATATAATCCAAGTACAGTTAGTTGGGTTTTCGTTGTATATTTATCTCTTATTTCATCAAACAACGACGTTTCGATTCTCCATTGCGATGTCTAACAATTATTATGCTTAGTGATTACGACGGTTTAGCTACCTTTATGGTTTCCCTCTTGCTATTAGGCGAGGTTTCTTTTATAATTTGCCTTATCTACACTTCATGATATCATTCAAAGATGAATTGAGGGAAGGATTACATCTAGAACACATGGCTATTAGCTTGGCCAAACGGTCTATAGTTTCCCATTAATGACCGTGCATGCCTGTCATTGGGTCAAAATTAAAACTTTAGTATATATGTGTTATTGATAGAGGTATAGACTTAAGAAAGATTTTTCTCCACCCACTCAATCACGTCATCCCATTTTGTCGATCTTAATTCTTTCACACGAACAACCATATAAAACTTAATTATTCATATAATAGTCATGACTCCTCTGATTTCTGAAACACTGAAGAGATGGAAACACCAGAATTAATGCACGTACAGATTATGACGACTTAAGCTAAAGCAATTAAAGGGGTTACTAGAGATCCAGCTGTTGAGCATGAAAACATAATTTCGAATTAATCAAGGTTGGTGAGTGCTTGTATTGCTACGCCGCCTTTTCTATGGAGCAATACATGGCATATTTGTTCAATGAATCAAATTTTTTAAACTTTAGCTAATCGCTTGCCCCTTCTGGTTATCTAATAACATGCTTTACGCCACAATATTATATTATATGATATGATATTGATGAGGAGGGCAAAGGGTAGTTGTGACGGTTATTGGACCTATTGGCTAAGCTATTTCCAGCATGACATTCTACCTACCACTTCCATCACCCAAACACTACAATAATTAATGATAAACATCATATTTAAGCTTGAGTAAAGCATCGAATCAGGAACTCCCAACTTTATTTCATGCAAAGATAAACATTTATGCCATAAATTATATGTGGGAAACCCTAAGGGTGTAGCCTAGTAATGGAGGTCTTGAACTTGGAGGTATATTCCATCATCTAAAGTTTGAATCTTTTTTGTGTACATCCCTTTAGGGCTATGGCCTCTGATGTAAAATCCAGTAATATTAACCGGCCTGTATTGGAAAACTTTTGGAGAGCATGAGGCACAGATCCTATGGAATTGATGTAAAAATCAGTGATTAACCGGCCTGTGTTGGGAAACACGAGCGGACACAGGGTACAGGTCCCATGAGATTAGTCGAAGTAAGCATAAGCTAACCCGAATACCCAAAAAAGAGTATAGCTAACCAATATGTCAATAATTTAATTTTTCAACTCATAATAAGATTGTGATCATCATTAAGATGGTAAATAAATTAATCAAATGGTGTTTGTTAAACTTCGATTTTTGCTGAATGGTGTTTTGCAAATAAACCGATTTCTTGATATGGTAATATAAACAGGTAGGGAACAATGATAACAAAAGTTCACTTTACCATCTATTTGAACACATTCAGATTGTCATATTTTTAAATAAAAAATTACTACTTGTTTTAATTTATTGCTATAAAATAAAGCTAGTTTAATTCAATTCGATGTCGTTATTAACCTTTCTTTCATGTAATCAATTACTTTATTATTGATATATCTTTTCTTTATTTCTTCTAAGTTTTAATATATATATACAAGTTTTTATATATAATTAATAATATTATATTCTCTCGTATTTTCACTCCTAAACATTTCCCAACTAGTTTTTAATGTCTAAAACTTGACTTGGTATATCTTTTCTTAGTAGAATTAACCAAAAAAAAATTGCTTCCAAAAAAAATTATTGCTGCAGTAGATTTGTATTCCATATCCAAGATATGTTACAAAAAGCCTCACAATAGGCTAGATGAGAAAACGTTTTTAAATAATTACAATATTTATATATTACTAAAATAACCACAATAATTTAGTAAAAGCCTCTATGAATACAAATACAAAATTAGCAAAGAGATCGAGAGATCAATGTGTTTTTTGTATGTGGTGTACTTTATTACTAGACCATATTTTTTTCTATCAGACATTCTGGATATTATTTATTAATAGAGAAAAAAAACAGTGGAGCCGTTGTGGGTTAATGGAAAGTACCAATAGAGCCGTTGTGGGGCTATTAAGAAGATCAAGGGGGTCTGGGTAGCACTGCCCTTTCTCTAATGTAGATGACTTTGATGTAATTTCAATTGGTGGATAATGGGAGAATTGATGGGCTCAC
>JANKKC010042798.1:0-10351 GCA_026225755.1 Bursera bipinnata
ATGAATTTGTATTTGTGTTAGTATCACAAAATAGTATGAACTTTCGATTACCATGTCCAACGTAGTTTGTAATATTAACCAACCCAATTATATTTAGTAATTCAATTAGAAAGCCTTTTTAATTTTCAACGAGGCTGTTTTATTGGTGGTTAATGAAGTAATGTTATATATATAACCTATTTGTAAATTAAATTTTATATAATTTGATTTAATCAAATATTAGTTAATAAATAAAAATGAAAAAATAATTATTATTCAATAATTTTTGCATATAAAATTGGAAGAGTGAATATGCAAAAATCAAATAATTTAATAAGAGTGATAATGTATAATTTAAGTATAACATTATTTATAATTTTATACAAATTAATAATAATAAAGACATATATGTATATGTTATGACTTATGTCATGCTGTAATAATTTTGGAATTTAATAAAAAATAAAATAGATGATAAATTGAGAAAACAGAAAATATCTATCATGCCCATCTTGACTTTATTTCGATGTATTGAAGTGAAATTGAATTGGATTTTAATCAATAGTAATGTTTGTGAATCGCACTAAAACTCTCCCAAATTGGTAGTTGTACGGACGAAAGCCAATTTAAGCAATAAAACATAACAAAGAAGTCGGTACTTTATTGTAAATAAGAATCGTTGGCTTTTAACTCACAATTACATAAGCATAGAACAGAAGCTGCGCATGTACTTGTACTTTGTTGGAAAACCGTCCCTGTCCAAACTCGAAGTGTCGAAAGCAAAGCCTAAAGTGTGTACACTGAACAATCAACGGCGATATAATATCATGTGCACATAGATGATTCAGAGGTGGTGTTTATTTAGAAATAACACAAAAATAGATGGGAAGGAAACGCAAATACAGGGAACTGAAGGGGCAAATACAGAAAGACGATAAAAACTTAACCTTCTCTTAGTTTATTTATTTATTTATTATTATTACATTTTTTTGGTTTGCCTCGTGCTTTTCAGCTTATTTCATCATCTCTCTTCTCTCTCTCTCTCTCTCTCTCTCTCTCTCTTTCTCCTCTCCGGTTACACCAGTCTCGGGCTCTCATCTCATCTCATCTCTCGCGGCGCACGTTAGCTCGCCGCGCTCTATCCTACGCCCCCCACCCCGGAGGTACGATTTTTCCCTTTTTCTTTCCTTCATTTCTGCTTAAAAAGTTCTCCTCATCGAAACCCTAATTATAAGCTCAAAAGAAGACTGAATACTACGCTAATGTTAATTAATGTTTTGGTTAGAAACGTAATGAGATTGACTACAGGTCTATAGTTTTGTTTTTGTTTTGGTTGATCAGGGTTCAAAGAGAGAAACTAGGGTTAACTGATCTGTGAAAGGAAGGAAAATCATTTTCTAGGTTTAGGCTTTGGCATTTGTTGGTTCTAGTTATTTGATGCATTGGAGGGAATTGGAGTCCGTCAAACGGGGTATATATTTGGGTGTGAACGTGAGATGGCCAATCCCGGAGTCGGGAACAAGTTTTTGTCTGTGAATCTGAACAAATCTTATGGGCAATCACTTCATCAACATCAGGGTCATCATCAGAACTTACCTCATTCTGGCTATCAAGGTTCGAACCGCTCCCGTCCTAGTGGTGGTGCTGGGGGAATGGTGGTCCTGTCACGGCCCAGAAGTGCACAGAAAGCCGCTGGGCCTAAGCTTTCCGTTCCACCCCCCTTGAATCTACCTTCATTGAGGAAGGAGCATGAGAGATTTGATACGTTGGGATCCAGCAGTGGGACTGCTGGTGGAGGGATTGCAGGTGGTGGAGCGAGACCTGGTTCCTCAGGCATGGGATGGACTAAGCCAGGTACAGCTGTTGCTTTGCAAGAGAAAGAAGGAGTTAGTGGTGATCACATGATTAATGATGGTGTTGATCAGAGTTCGCAGGGTGTTGATGGGGTGCGTAAGGGCAGTGGTGGTGGTGCTGCTGTTTATATGCCGCCTTCAGTACGATCTGCTGTAGTGGTGCCCCCATATTCTAACTCTCCACATGTGGAGAAGGTGAGTGTTTTGAGGGGAGAGGATTTCCCGTCTTTGCGTGCTGCATTGCCAGCTCTATCTGGGTCAGAAAAGAAACAGAAAGATGGTTTGAATCATAAACCGAAGCAAGTCATGAGTGAGGATTCTGGTAATAATGACCAGACAGATGGTTCTAGATTGAACTCCCTTGTTGACATGCGTCCTCGGTTGCAGTTGGGAGGTGGTGGTGTTGGTAATGGGTTGGGTGAGAATGGTGGTAGAATTCGTGATTTGAGTGGTTCCCGTAGATCAGAGCAAGTGAGAAAACAGGAGGAGTACTTTCCGGGTCCATTGCCATTGTTTAGGTTGAAACCAAGGTCTGATTGGGCTGATGATGAGCGTGATACAGGCCATGGTTTTGTGGACCAGGACAGAGATCATGGGTTCTCAAAGAGTGAAGCTTACTGGGACAGAGATTTTGATATGCCAAGGCCTAGTATTTTTCCGCATAAACCTGCTCATAATTTTGACCGGTGGGGACAGCGTGAGAATGATACTGGAAAGGTCTCTTCCAGTGAAGTCACTAAAGTGGAACCTTTTGGCAGAGACATAAGAACTCCAAGTAGAGAAGGACGGGAAGGTAACTCCTGGAGAGCTTCTTCTCCTCTTCAAAAAGATGGATTTGGTGCCCAAGAGATTGGAAATGACAGAAACGATTTTGGTACAAGGCCATCTAGTGTGAACAGAGAAGCAAACAAGGAGAATAAGTACATGTCATCAACATTTCGAGACATAGCACCGGATGATTTTGGAAGGAGGGATTTGGGGTATGGGCAGGGAGGGAGGCAGCCCTGGAACAACACAGTGCACTCATCTTATGGTCAAAGGGCTGAACGGAATTCTCGGGAACGGTATGGCGGTGAACAAAACAACAGATTCAGGGGTGATGTGTTCCAGAATAGTTTGGTGTCAAAATCTTCATTTTCCTCATGTGGTAGAGCGCTCCCAATTAATGATCCCATTCTCAACTTTGGCAGGGACAGACGTCCAGGATCAAAGAATGAAAAACCTTACCAGGAGGACCCTTTCATGAAGGACTTTGGTTCTACTAGTTTTGATGGACGGGATCCCTTTTCTGGAGGCCTTGTTGGGGTGGTGAAAAAGAAAAAAGACCTTAAGCAGACTGATTTTCACGATCCTGTCCGGGAATCTTTTGAGGCTGAACTTGAGAGAGTCCAGAAGATGCAGGAGCAGGAGCGGCAACGGATAATTGAGGAACAGGAAAGAGCTTTGGAGCTAGCTCGCAGAGAAGAAGAGGAGAGACTTAGGGTGGCCAGGGAACAAGAAGAACAGCGGAGAAGGTTAGAAGAAGAAGTCAGAGAAGCTGCATGGAGAGCTGAACAAGAGCGACTGGAAGCCATGCGTAAGGCCGAAGAACAGAGGATAGCTAGAGAGGAGGAGAAGCAGAGGATTATCATGGAGGAGGAGAGGAGGAAACAGGCTGCTAAACAAAAGCTCTTAGAATTGGAGGAAAGAATGGCCAAAAGGCAGGCTGAAGCAACTAAGTTTGGTAGTAATTCTTCTAGTGTTGCAGAAGAGAAAATGTCTGGAATGGCAAAAGAAAGAGATATTCCCAAATTGGCGGATCTGGGTGAGTGGGAGGATGGTGAAAGGATGGTGGAGAGGATAACTACTTCGGCATCTTCTGATTTCTCTGGCATGAATGGAGCCTCTGATATGATCTCTAGGCTTCATTTTGCTAGAGATCATACTATGATCTATGGGCCTCATTTTGCTAGAGATCATTCTCCCCTTGCGGAAAGAGGTAAAGCTAGTAACTCATGGAGAAGGGATGCATTTGAGAATGGAAACAGTTCAAACTTCTTTCAACAGGACCCTGATAATGGACATTGTAGTCCCAGGCGAGATGCAACTGTTGGAGGGAAAGCATTTTCTAGGAAAGAGTTCTATGGAAGTACTGGTTTTGTTTCAAGGCCTTATTATAGAGAAGGGATTCAAGAGCAACAAACGGATGAAATTAATCAGCCAAGAGGACAGAGATGGAATCTTTCTGGGGATGGTGATCATTATGCCAGAAATGCTGAGTTGGAACCTGACTTTCATGAGAATCTCACTGAAAGGTATGGTGATGTTGGATGGGGGCAGGATCGTTATCATTGCAATCCTTATCCTTCATACCCTGAACGACTGTATCAAAATCCTGAGGCAGATGGGTTTTCTTCCTTTGGGAGGTCACGTTATTCCCTGAGGCACCCTCGTGTCCCTCCCCCGCCATCTCTGGCTTCCATGCAGAAGGCTTCCTATAGACGTGAGAATGAGCGCCCTGGCCCTTCAACTTTCCAAGAAAATGAGATGGAGGACAGTCATGTGGCAAGAAGTGAATCCACCAAGCAGACTGGTTTTGACAGTGGTCTTCATCATAATCTTGTACAACCTGAAATAATTGATGTCCAGCAGGAGAATAGAGAAACTGTGGATCAGAATTTGGATAGGACCACCGCACGTAGATGTGATTCACAGTCCTCACTTTCTGTTTCTAGCCCTCCTGATTCTCCCGTCCATCTATCTCATGATGACTTGGATGAATCTGGAGATTCTCCTGCATTATCTGCTGCTGAGGAAGATAAAAATGTTGCCCTGTCAGGATCAGGTAATGATCCTGTTGGCTTGCCTATGGAATCTGGGAAGGGGAATATGATGACTCCCTCTGGTTCTGTCTCTGCCGATGATGATGAAGAATGGCCTGTTGAGAATGATGATCGGTTGCAGGAGCAAGAAGAATATGATGAGGTTGATGATGGATATGAGGAAGAAGATGAAGTTCCTGAAGGAGATGATGAGAACATTGACTTGACACAGGAGTTTGACGATATGCATTTGGAGGAGAAAAGCTCACCTGACCTGATGAACAACTTCATCTTAGGATTTAATGAGGGTGTTGAGGTTGCGATGCCAAATGATGAGTATGAAAGAAGTCCTGAAAATGAGGAATCTCCATTTTCAGTACCACAGAGTTCTGGTGGTATTATAGCTCAAGAGCAGGAATCTTTTGATGGTGTGTGTGGAACCCATCAATCCGTGGATGTTACTTCCCAAGTGAGTACTGGTAGTTCTTCTAGAATCATTAAGGAGACTGAGAAGGGAATTCAGGATTTGGTTATTCAGGCAAATAATACTCAATTATCAGCAGCTTCTGAGCTAATAGATCATGTGGATCCTAATTGTGCTTCTGTTGTCTCTACTCAGCAGCATACTCCATCTTCTGACAATATGGCCTCTCTTCCATCATCTGATCAGACTGGCATGTTGGCAATATCAGCTGCCGCAAGTCAGGCTGAGGCACCTGTTAAGCTGCAGTTTGGGTTGTTCTCTGGTCCTTCTTTGATACCTTCTCCTGTTCCAGCCATACAGATTGGTTCTATACAGATGCCTCTTCTACATCCCCAAGTGGGTCCATCCCTTGCCCATATGCATCCTTCACAATCTCCACTCTTCCAATTTGGTCAGTTGAGATATACTTCCCCTATTTCCCAGGGTCTACTCTCTTTGACGCCTCAATCAGTGCCTTTTGTTCAATCTAATATTCCTGCCAACTTCTCAATGAATCAGAATGTAGCAGTCCCCCAGCCCATTCTAGCCGGTCAAGAAAGTTCTACTCATAATTCATTGAAAAGTGACGCACTGTCTCTTACAATAGATAACCAACTAGGCCTTGGTCCAAGGCACTTGGATGTCTCTGAAGGGAATGTATTGAAAGAGGTAACTTCCTTGCCAGCAAGAGAAAGTGAAGAAAATACATTCGTGGTACAGCAGGGTCGAACAGAGGTCTTTCACATTGGTGAGAGGAAAACAATGTCTAATTCAGATATCCAAGCTGACAAACAGGGACACAATAATTCAGTCATGAGAAACTTCAAATCCTTGTCTAAGCAATCGGAAGATCTGCTTCTCACTGGAGCAGCATCTTCTCTGTCAGTTTCAAAAGAAAAAAGCTTGAATGTGTCAAAAGCTCAAGGTTTCATGTCTGGTGGCAGAGGTAAAAGGTATGTTGTTGCTGCTAGAAATAATTCAGGCTCAAAGTCGTTTGTGGCTCCTGAACCTTCTCGCTCAGATTCTAATGGATTTCAAAGGAGGCCTAGGCGTCAGCGAACTGAGTTTCGAGTTCGGGAAAATGCTGATAAGCGACAACCTTCTGGCATGGTTCCAGCTAACCACATTGGGCTGGATGATAAATCAAATATCGGTGGAAGGGGTATTGCAATTTCTACCCGAAGTGGGTACAGGAGAGTTATTGTTTCAAATAAATCATTGAAACAGACTAATGAATCAGAATTTTCAGGTGCAATAAGTTCACGGGAAATAGATTCTGTAGGCAAGGCTGTAAAAGGAGTTGGAAAAGAATCTTTGACAAAGAATCAAAACATATCACATTCTGAAGAGGGAAACCTTAAACGGAGCATTCGCTCTGAAGATGATGTAGATGCTCCCTTACAAAGTGGCATTGTTCGTGTTTTTGAGCAACCTGGCATAGAAGCTCCTAGCGATGAAGATGACTTTATTGAGGTGAGGTCAAAGAGGCAAATGCTGAATGATCGGCGTGAACAGAGAGAAAAGGAGATCAAGGCAAAGTCTCGGGTCACAAAGGTTCTGATGAAGTCTGTCTTAATTTATTTTAATACCTTGCATTACAATGAAGAACATCTTTTTCACATTATTTTATTGTTTATTTCAGATGCCGAGGAAACCGCCTTCCTCTTTACAAAGTTCTATTGTCTCTACAAGTTCAAATAAAATTTCTGCATCAATAAGCAGTGGAGCAGCAAACGTTGCCCACTCTGATTTGGCTGCTGCTGATGGACGGAAAGCAAATATGGAAGTGTTGACAGGATTCAGTACCACCAAAGTGGCTCAAACCTTGGCTCCAATTGGCACTCCTGCTGTGAAAACTGATTCCCAGGCTGATTTAAGGTCCTAGACAATTAAAGCATAAATAAACTCAAAGAAATTTCATATTGCTGAAAATCTAGACATTCAGACATGTCATTCTCATATGTTTTTCCACAGGTCTCTTCAAAATAGCTCCATTCCAGTCTTATCTGGTGGTGTAAAGAATCTTGCTTCAGGCTTCATATTTGACAGCAAGAATAAGGTTCTGGATAATGCTCAAACATCTATGGGTTCTTGGGGTAATTCTCGGCTTAATCAACAGGTTTGTAAGATAATTGATTCATATTTCTTGACTATTATAGCTGTTTGTAAAGAATCTGTTAATTGTGGACTGGATGTTTTCCGTAAATCACTGATTGTTTTTGTTCACTTCATTTCTTGATTATTAGGGAGGACACTAGGAGTAAGTTGATTGAGACAATGCAAAACATAAACATATTAGGACATTTTTTCACTCATTGGGCTGAATTTGTTATTTTGTGGATATTTTTCTTATGCCTGCTTTCTGATATTGGTAATTATTTGCTCAGTAAATCTTTGAAGAATCTGAAACTGATTTGAGTTTTTGATAGGTAATGGCCCTAACAGAAACCCACCTTGATGAGGCTATGAATCCTGGGCAATTTGATTCTCATGTTTCTGGTAAAGATCATCCTAGCCCAGTTGGCGAGGCCAGCATGCAATCGTCATCCATTTTAAAAACAGAGAAGTCATTTTCTTCCACAGCAAGCCCAATCAACTCTTTGCTTGCTGGGGAGAAAATTCAATTTGGTAAAGCATAATCTTGTATTCAACTAATATAGATTTCTAGAATTTGCAATCATTTCAATTCTTAACTATCATCTCCTCCTTTATACAGGTGCTGTTACATCTCCAACGGTACTCACTCCTGGCACTTGTGCTGTTTCACAAGGGATTGGCCCTCCAGGTCTGTGCCGGTCAGAAATCCAAATCTCTCACAATCTTTCCAAGGCGGATAATGATTGTGCTATTTTCTTTGACAAAGAGAAACGCTCTAATGAATCTTGTGTCAATCTGGAAGATTGTGAAGCCGAAGCAGCTGCTTCTGCCATTGCTGTTGCGGCGATAAGTAGTGATGAGATTGTTGGAAATGGGCTTGGCACTTGCGCTGCCTCTGTATCAGAAACCAAAAATTTTGGAGGTGCAGAAGTTGATGGTATAACGGCAGGTAGGGAAAATCTTTTTTCCACCATTGTGGTTAGCTTTGCTCTCCTTTTTAGTAGTGTTAAAAGTGTTTTCAACTATTTAGACACTTGTTTAATATTCTTTATCAGGTGATCAGCAATCTGCGAGTCAATTAAGGGTTGAAGAGTCTCTGACTGTAGCTTTACCAGCAGACCTTTCTGTTGAGACCCCGCCAATTTCCTTGTGGCCACCTTTACCAAGCCCACCAAATTCTTCAAGCCAGATGATCTCACATTTCCCTGGAGGCCCAGCTTCTCACTTTCCTTTCTATGAGATGAATCCCATGTTGGGAGGTCCTATTTTCACTTTTGGACCACATGATGAATCTGTCTCCTCTCAGTCGCAGACCCAGAAGAATAGTACCCCAAGTTCAAGCCCCCTTGGGACCTGGCAGCAATGCCATTCTGGTGTAGATTCATTCTATGGCGCTCCTGCAGGATATACCGGCCCTTTCATCAGCCCAAGTGGGGGTATTGCAGGGGTTCAAGGCCCACCGCACATGGTCGTCTACAACCATTTTGCCCCAGTTGGACAGTTTGGACAAGTTGGTTTGAGTTTCATGGGTACCACCTATATCCCATCTGCAAAGCAACCTGATTGGAAGTGCAATCCTGTATCTTCTGCCATGGTCGTTGGTGAAGGGGAGGTGAACAATTTGAATATGGTTGCTGCCCAGCGTAATCCTACCAACATACCTACTCCAGTCCAGCATCTCGCTCCTGGGTCACCTCTGATGCCCATGGCTTCTCCTCTGGCCATGTTTGATGTTTCCCCGTTCCAGGTAGGGGTTTCCAATTTTTAAAATTTAAAGCTCTTTGACTTCTAACATGATAGTTCCTCTTCTTTCCCTCTTATTTCCCTTTTTTCCCCCCCTTAATTTGTTGTAAATAACCATTGATTTGTTCAAATGAAATGATTTGGGGGATGGTTTCATTCCTTAATAATTCTGCATCATTAGGACTGCAGAATTTGTCTATGTTGCTGTACTACCGCGCTCTTTTTTTAAACAGAACTAACACTGGGTTAAAATTCTGGTGCCCAGTCCTCTTCCGACATGTCAGTCCAAGCTCGTTGGTCGCATGTCCCTGCACTGCCACATCAACCTGTTCCCATATCAATGCCATTGCAGCAACAGGCAGATAGTGTACTCCCTTCTCAGTTTAACCATGGACCTCCTGTTGACCAGTCATCAACTGCCAACAGGTTTTCTGAGTCCCGAACATCAACACCCTCTGATAGTAGCCGCAATTTTCATGCTGCTACGGTTGCATCTGTCACCCAGTTGCCTGATGAACTAGGGTTGGTTGACACATCAAGCTCTAGCGGTGCTGGGGCTTCAACACCGAATGTTGTCACCAAGAGCTTGTCTCTGAGCGCCATCAATGATACTAGCAAGACTGATATTGCTCAGAATGGTCGCAACAGCAATAGCATTGGCCAAAACACCAGTTCTACTTTTAAACCTCAATCTTCACAGCAGAAGAATTTGTCTTCCCAGCAGTACAGTAATTCCTTGGGGCATAGTTATCAGAGAGGAAGTGGGATTTCACAGAAGAATAATTCAGGGGGCGAATGGTCCCACCGAAGAATGGGGTTCCATGGGCGGAATCAGTCTTTCAATGCAGAAAAGGGCTTCCCACCTTCAAAGATGAAGCAGATTTATGTTGCTAAACAGACCACAAGTGGGACATCAACAACGTCATCATGAGCCTAATGGATGATGAGCTTCTTGGATTGAGAGGAGAAAAGCTCCTAGGTGTGGAGCATCTATTCGGGATGAGTATTTTTGGTTACATTTGGCATGATTCATTGCATAATAGGGAATGTCAACTGTGAGTTTTTTGCACCAAATTTTAGAGCTAGATGGTTTTTGTACTGTAAGCTTGCCAAACTGGTTGATAATAGCAGTTTTGGGTCTTTTTACCAAGTGTTAAGTGGGGGGAAGTGGATATCAGTGTGGTAGTCGCCGGCAGGTAGAGACATCACTGTGCTGTTAATAGTCACTTGTGGTCTATCAAATCCTTCATTTGTCTCTTTTAGGCTGCACACTTAATCGTTCATCTCGTGGTATTGATGTACTAAAATTATTGAAGTTCCCTGCCGATTTTTTACGTGTTCGTAATGATAATTGATAATTGCGGCCATGGGGGAATGTTGGTTTCCCATTGTCAATTCTTTCCTTCTATTGCTTT
>JANKKC010042799.1:0-10353 GCA_026225755.1 Bursera bipinnata
ATATATATGCATGTATATATATATATATGTATGTATGTATTGGTAGTACTAGCTACGTTATTTGTTTATATTGCTATGAAATTGGTAATGTTGTCAATTCAATAAATAAATTATTTTTGTTGTTTTTGTTAATGCAGTTTTTAACACTGATAGTAACCATTCGGTAGTGAAAACATACAATTTCACCACATAGAAGCTCCGTAAATATGACGATGCCCTAGAAAGTGACACTGAAATCTGGTCGGCGGCCAAAGCGTCGAGCAATGCAATGGTACCAGTCACAGTGGCGGTTCCTCAAGTGAAGGAATGAACAAGTTATTTTCTTTTCCAGTTATTATGATGGAGAGCAACGGAAGAATGGGCAACATTTCAGCATTAAACTGAGTCCTGGACAAGGCTTGCCAGAGTCTTAACAGGCCCCCAGCACAATTCCCAGTAATCCTGATTACAACAATGAAGATTCTGCACCAGAAATAGTTGTTCCATTCAATTTCAATAATAAAAATGATGATGATGACGGTGATAAGAAGCAATCCTGGTCTTTCTCTCTGTCATTAGATAGGAAACTAAATGCTTTAGTTTTCATTTTGCTAGGGATTCTTTGCATAGTTTGATTGATACATATGATAATTAAGTTTTGGCCTAGTTTGGCTCCTGCCATCTCCCTTGCAAGGTTATAGACATTAGTTGCATTATGATCTCATCAAGGATGTAAGCACTTTTTTAGGTGACATTTTCTTATGTATATTCCTGGATCTAAACAAGCAAGGAAGATATGCAAGCACATTTGATAGCCTCTTAAGCACTTGTTCGAGTGTGGAGAGTTCAGAAAACATAAAATAACAAGTGTGATTGCGAAAACATTTATTTCCCCCTTCGGACATGATGCCATTGTATGTCATGAAAGGTTTTGTGGGGAAGAAGAAACTTAGTGCACTATTATTTATCCATTAATGAAAAGAAAAATATAAACATGATGAAAACTCGAAAGTTGGAGCTCGAATTGCAGAATATGACTACTATTTACAATGTTGAATTTTCTTGTTGGGGACTATGGAGATAGAAGCTCCAAAATGAATTAGCTTAATGACTATGTACCCTTTCTGCCTCCCTTGTGAAGCTAGACAGTTGATAAATGATGCTACGAGTTAAGAGTTACGAGCGAACCCAAAAATTAAAGCCAAAATTGTTCTCTTCCGGTTGATCTCTTCCATTTATTCTGTATGTAACCCACATCCTTTGGACGGGGTTCAATCAGATGATCGTTGTTGGAGGAAATATTAACATATAAACTCATAGTAGTCAACTTCAGTAAAACAGCATCTCCCCATTCACAACCCAGTTCACAAAGTTCTGATTATATTTGCACAAAATCTCATCACCTGTGAGCTGAGTCGCAACTTGTTCTGCACCCTGGAGGATGTAAATGTAGAATAGATTAATATTTTTGTTTTTGACAAGGGACATTAACATTGAATTCTTGAGTGTCGATCATTGCATAATATTCAGTATGTGCAGGAAATAATCAAAGGGACAACATGCAGTCTTCAAAAGAGTGAAATGTAAAGTACTGACCTTCAGGCTGCAGCTAGACTCACTTGCAGTTGACCTGCAGCCGATAAATCAAGTTGTAGATTAAGTCAATTGGATGCTAACTTGTGATTATAAAGATTTGATTGCTTGTGAAAGGCATCAAAGAGAAAGATTAAATTATTAAAAATAAAGATGGGGGCTTCGTTTGAAGAATAGACACTCTAACAGTAGCATGTACATAAAATGTGCACAACTTGAGGCAGGTCCACAAAAAGATACCTGTCACCTATATCTTCTTCAAATGAATTTCCCGATGATGAACGCCAGTCCAAATCAAGAAAATCTGGTAAGTTATATGTATCCTCATGTTCATCATCAAAAAGCTCATCAACCTCAAAACATTGCTCCTCCTCTATATCTCTGAAAAGCTTCTTGCAATTCATTGAGGGTGTATACCTGAAAGAATAACCAATAAGTAGTCCGTTCAAACAATAAAAAATTTAAAACTTATAAATACAAAGATCAGTGCAAAACAATTGTAGCAGTCATTCTATAGACAAGCAAATTCCAAGCATTTCTTAATTTCGTTAAGCTTGGACTATCCTTGATAAGAGAAACAAAAGTTACGTTTGCTTACAAAATTGATTACTTTAGACTATATAGTTAAAGCAAATCACATATCATCTACTAACCAAACTACTCCTATATAAGGAAAAATGTTTTTACGGTGTCTGTGGTTGTTCATTCCTTGTTTCGGAAACAGAATGGGAACAAATCATATGCTACTAAACTATATTATTGAGCTCCTAAAGAACAAAAGTCCAAATGCTTTGCTATGAGCCTAAGCTACTACATATAGAGACAATCTTAAGGTAACAATTATAGGGGTGAAGATTTAATCAGACCTGGAATAAGACATATCACTTTCACAAGTTGAGATCTCTGGACTGGACTCTGAAAGACCTTTGCCACTGCCTTGCACTCTTCCAGACAAAAGTCCATCATGCCCTGCTTTTAGAGTTGCCAAAGATGTTTCGGTTTCACAAAGAATATTGCCATCTGATAGAGACCTTTTAAAGAGTGACCTACAAAAGATAGAAGTGGAATTGTGAGTTTTATGCATGAGTAAATTTATTAGATTTGTCATTGAACAGAGTTTACCAAGGAATATGCAGCAAGTCTATAATTAATTTATGCAAAAAAATTACTAGAACAATATTAAACAGTTGTCAGCTTCTAATGTCATTAATTTCCTTTGATGTAACTACATCAACTAATAAATAATAAAAAGGCAAGCAATATTTAAAATTTAGAGCAACGACAGAAAATAAAAGAAAAAAGGAGGAATCTTTACTGTTTTTCCAATAAAAATATCCTTGACACATAGGGTACCAATAAAACATTAAACATTGAAATAACAGCTTATTAGGACTAGCATGACAAGAGTACCTAACAAACTCATCAAAATTAGGATCATGACTCCCAATTTTGTGATGCTGATCAGAGTCTAATTCCCACAAGGCCGGTTTACCCTGTTGAGGCTGAAAGTGACCCAAAAACCTGTTCAAATATCAGCAAAAAAGTATGTTAGCTAAAACCATTACCTTTGCGGTCAGTATCACCAGAGGAAATTGAAGGTTCACTTAAAGTTCAGTTAAAAGAATTACTATAGCTAGGGAAAAACCAGAGCTTTAGTTCAACATACACATTAATTGCACTTTGCTTTTCAGCATCAATATAGGCATTACTATAGTAACGTTGCAAAGTTCTAAAAAACTCCTGGGACTGAGTTGCTGCTTTCCATTGACCTCTCCTTTCAGAAAATATCTGGAAAAATGAGAAAAGATGGAACTAATCAAAATTTTGTCAAGATAAATAAAAGAATGAAGGCAACTACTCCCAAAGGTTTTCAAATTCTTTTACTACAGCAAAGTGTAATACAGAATACCTTGTTGTGTGCCGCAGACCCACCATATTGCAGTGCAAGAGTGTCGCCCATTGTCTCATAAACATCCATTAAATTAATGGCCAAAGGGTCATCTAGACCAACATATGGGGATTTAATGAGTCCTAAAATGTTTAGTTGGCGTCCAAGAGACACTAACCCATAGGCATACTGGGCAACATTTGTGCGGTCTAAACAATCTATGCAATTGGTCCTTAAGACCCCTTTCTGCAATTTTAGGACCTCGATACAGGGAGTTAAACTTGCTTCATGGCTCTCATTCCTAGATAATGTTTCCTTACTTTCAACGTCTTCATTTCTTTGGGAAAGATTATTGGGAGGACCGTCGTCACTACTTTTCCTACATTAATGGAACAACCACAATAGACCGAAAATGTCAAGCAGAAAAGTGCAATTTTTTTTTTTTTAAGTTTTCATTGCAAAATGCTGAAACAATAATTCAGCATGCAGCAGAAAAAAATGAATAATAAACCAGTAAATGAGCCATAATGCAATCTTGAAATATCATTTGAGGTAAAAAACTTGTTCATAATTGGGCATACAGAAAACATTATTGCCTTCATCAAGATATTAAGATCATTACTTTTCTTTCCTTGAAAAATATTAATATAACTGTTAAGTCTGATTTGAACTTACTCAATGCAGGAAAAATTACAAGATCCCTCTGGCCTTCTTTTTGGTGTCACTTGACAATAAAAGATACCGGTCAAGCTTAATGCATATACACCCAATCTGCCTAGAATTGCCAATGCATTCGTTGCTCTGCTTGAAAATGATAATGATTTATTCATGTAAATAACCCTTTATATTATTAAGAATGAAAACTAATTCTGTGTAAGCAAGGAAGGAGGAAGAGACAGTACTTTTTAGAGTGTTTCCGAAGATCACAGTTCAGTAACCTTATGCGATCCTCCTTTGATAAATTTTTATTAACATATTGAACAGCATTTGCAAACTCTGCACGAAGTATGGTTTCTCGAGGCTTCTTCTCACGCGTCTGTAAAGCACACACCACAGTCAAAAAAGAATAATGAACAAAGAATGTCAGAATTAGTCCAGATAAAGGATGTTTTCAACTTAAGGCACATAGGCCAAACATTGATCGTTTCATCGATAAAAGAAGAAAACCTACCCTTATCAAATTCAGAAGTATTATAGGATTTCCATATCTCTTAACAAGATTTTCAAAATGAAGTCTTGTAGCTTCATAATTTTCATCTTTCTTTGACACTGTAAGCAAAATTAAATATAAGCATATAATCTATGGAATTAATAGTTGAGCTACTTAAGTTTAGCGCACCAAAACCATACATATAATATCAGGTTTAAGATTCAATCGTGAAGTCTCCTGGGACCAGAAAAGCGGGATAGATCCCCGAATCTGCACAACAGAACTTATTTGCCGTGGGCATTTATCTGGAACATCTTCAAACAAAATCTGTTCCGTCTCAACATCATTTGCTACTCTACCCTTCTCATTGACACCACGTTTCAAGTATCTATGTGATAAAAGAAAGAAACAAAGTGAGAAACATTATCTCCCTCATGATCAGCTAAAATTAGGCAAAAGATAAAATGTCACACAGCACCAAAATCTGTATCTAGAAAACAAAAGTAAAACAGGAATTAGAACCGCTAGAAGGATTAGGTGCAAATTTAAACACAAAATCAACCATTTATAATCATTCGAATACATAAGCCAAAAAAACAGGAACTGAATTTGATATGTGAATAGAACTAACCAGATCCTTAGAGGTGCATGAAAGACAATGTTAAGTAACAACTAAATTGAAAAATACGATTATCGGTAAAAGTACAAAAAGAATATTTAAGTTCTAATTCATATTATTCAGTAAGATACAAAAAATCACCTTGTGCCAGCATAATGCCTTGAGCGTCTAGCAATGAGAGTCAGCTTGAAGTCCTTGCCAGATACTGAAAGTTTTACCTGGATAAAAAAGCATAGCATTATAAATATCATAGCAATGTTTAAAAATCTGGCAGCAAAAAACAATACCCGTAGAACGTAACATACTTGCTTAAAGAAGCCATAGACTAATGCAACAGTCCACAGAGTATTCTTGAGATTATTCCGAATCCCACGAGTCAAGAATTCATTCCAGACGAACATTGTTTCATAATGCATTTGTCCTGTCCCACTATTACATAAGTTCCTTTGAAGACTATGCATTACATTGTACGAGTAGCTGAAAAAGAAGTCCTTTGTAAGATCCACGGTGCAGAGGAGCTTCTTGTATCTATATCATCAACAAGAGAAAAAGAGTCGGAAAGAAAAGCAAAGCAAAAACGGTTGGAAAGAAAAGCAAAGGGCAGTAAACATATACAATAAACTACTTTGATGAAAGCAGAAGGAATGACAAGAAAAAAATAAAATAAAATGAAAACGATAAGAAAAGAAACAGATCCCCGAAACCCAGATGATACCTCTTCTCAACCAACATTTTATATACACATCACATGTTGTTTGCTCCTGTACATATGCAGGAAAATGAAATAGGAATATCTATACAAATAATACAAACTAGAAGGACACAATATAATTTAACTAAGAGTCTACTAATGAACTAAATTTGCAATAGGCAGCAGTACTGTACCAACAACAATAGTAACAGAGTTTACCTCGACAAATATGGAACTCATCTACTTCTAAGAGAATCCCGAAACACATAAACGTCCACGAGAATAATTTTATTGACAAAAGATAAAACAACAACAATCAAACGCAATTTCTCATCTAAATACAAATGGACAAGTCTCCTCAAAAGTACTACCCAGTACATGTTACATTTACATGCAGAATTGACAAAGGACCTTTTCTCAATCTTAGAATAAGCCATATTGCACTGCACAGATGAATTTGGAACTGGAATCATATCCGTCCTCGAAACTGCATATATATTATGCCCACAAATTACACCAATTTTCCTTCTTTCCGTGATCAGCAACATGTAATAAGGTCCCAAAAACTTCACAAATCCTAAATTGAATTTAGAAAGAGAACAAAATTAATACTACCAAAAACAAATAGAAATGAATGTAAAACTCTTTCATGATGTAAGATAACATACCAACAATTCCATAAGAATTAGTAACAAATTTAAGGCCACCAGTAGAGCGGTTCCCTTCACGTATCCTTTTTATCAGTTCGGCAACTTCGAAATCTGAGTATGTATAAGCATCTTCAGTAACGTTCAGCTCTGATGTTTCTAATCTGTTAATCTTCAACACCCTCCATAAAGGTCTGTTCTTGTATTTCCCAATCATATAAAAATTCTGTTTCCAAATTAAACACAAATCACAAATTCAAAACTCAAAAGTCAAAATCTATGGTGTAAACAATAGACAATAAACTCCCACTCAATCGTGTTCAACGTAGCATTCCATAAAATCTTTTCCCGAAACAAAAACGGAATGCAAATCATATTATAACAAATAAAGAAAAAAAATTAAAACTTGAACAAGAAAAAGCAAGAAGAAGAGGAGCATACAGAGCGAGTCTCATAAAGTCTAAACTTCTGCAAGTAAGATGAATTAGAGTCCGGTGCTTCATCGACCCATCTCTCTGTTGTTGTTGTTGTTGTTGTTGTTGCCATTTTTCAACTCGGATCCCGAGCTTTGTGAAAGCTCGGGCTCTCTGTATTTATTTTCTTTACAAACAAAAAGAAAAAAAAAAAAAACCAAAACCAAAACAATTTATTTGTTCCTAGTTTTTCTGGACAGAAGTTGAGAAACTGAATCTAAAAACATACAAATCAATCATAGTTACAATGAGACTCAAACTCAAATAACTCCCACGTCGAACAAATCGAAGCCAGCCCGGTACTGATACTATGATGTCTTCTAATAGAGAAAAAACTTAACTACGAGAATTCTAAACCCTGCGGCTTGGAGGAGAGAGGCAGAGTAAGAGAGATCAGAGATGGAGAAGAAGATGGAGACTTGAGCAGCTGAGAGACAGAACTGGTTGAGTTGTTTTTTTTGGTTGGCGCTGCTTTGAGTATTATTTTTTATATATTATATTTATAGTTTTATTGTATTAATTATTTGGTTAATTACAATTAATTAATTTGTAATTAGCGAGATTGTAGCCACGATGAAAGTATTTCGGACTTGGGACTTCGTTTCTGGTATGAGTTGGAACTCGGACGAGTTGTTGGGTTAAAGTTAAACCATTGGGAAAATGCAAAATCAAATACTCATGCTAACGAAGGTTTTTTTACTGCATCCTGCTGTGATTTAATTGTTTATTTAAGTTTTTATATATATAAAGATATTATTCAATAAATCCATGGCTTAATCTTATTAAGTTTTTTAGATATATAGTAAATCTCGATAAATATTTAATAAAATTTGAAATATTGAGTTGGTTTATCGAATAACTCAATAGTTATTGTTTTCAACAACTTAAAAAACCTGGTTAAACGATTAAAAAAATTAAAATTTCACTAAAATCTATAATCATTCTCCACTTTTTTTTTATTGCTTCTAACGATTATGATTGAATCATATAAAATTAATTTAAAGTCGATTTGTTGGTTTACATAGTAATTTGAGACTTGAGTTCATGAAAGTACTTTGGGACTGTAATTAGATTGAGACAAATTTAATAATTTATATATATTTTTTTTAATGTAATTTATGAAAGAAAAAATGATTTTTAGAGAGGGCATGAAGAGACAGGTGAATGCAACGAAACAGGTGGTAGGGACTAAGGAGGGAGTGAGTTGACTCGGCGTCAACTCAGAATTTATTGCAGAACCATGGCTTCGCTGTCTTTCTTTATCATCAAAAAATAAAATAAAAAACTTGTATAATTGGTTTATTGAAAAAGCAAAAACAATACTATATTTCCACCAAGTTAGGAATCCAAATATCCAATAAAAAATTATATAATTGATTTTATTTTTTAAAAAAAAAGAAAATTTCCACCATATTATAAAGAGATTTATAATCAATGAAATATAAAGATAATCTTCACGCGTATTTTAAAATCATAATTCAATGTGTAAAATGACCTGTATATAAAATAAATATTCAAGTTGTTCGAAAAGGAAATGAAATCATTAAAAAAAGGGAAAAAAATCAGATAATTGCATAGAAGTGATATGGTTTCGGTTAGTGAAGGGAGAATATTATACTGATATGCTATGATTCTGTGATCAACTTGCTTCCGTAGTTGGAGGGTAGGATTCTTTTCTTCAATTATTTTTCGAAATTATAGGGATATTAATGTTGGAATTCAATTTTGGAAATTGAATATTTGCTTGCCTTAATTAACTAGGAAATTGTGCACTTGGCGTACACATATTAGATTGCAACAGTTTACCGTGGAAGCCAAGGAGAAGAAGCTTGTACTGTACTGTACAGATCAACAATTGGTCAACTATGAATAAGTATTTGCAAGTTATTGAATATTTCATTCTTCACCTATTCTAATAATAAATATTTTACAATATTTTGCAAGTTATTGAATATTTCATTTTATTTAATGTAGTTGTTTTACTTGAATTTGTTAGAATTGAACCAACCATAGCCAATCTAGAAAAATCATTTGTCATCTAAAATCGTCGGACTCTCTTTTTAATAGATATCGTCAACTCATTTATTTGAAGAAAAACAAAGAATTTTGACGAAAAATGGTTTTGGTTGTGTGAGTTGGTGGCTATGTGGCAGTTTTTGTGGTGTGGAGTGGTGAAGCTACTGGTGTTGTTAGGTTTGATGGATGGTGGTGGTGGGTCTGCGTGGCTGTTTTGGGTGGCGGTGACTGGCTGAGTTTTTATGGATGTAGGCTAGGGATTTATGAAATACCCTTTTCCATTAATTTGTCAATTAACAGAAAATATTATATCATGATTTTTCAAAACTTAAAGATGAGAGAAGATAAAAATGATAAAAGTCTCAGATGAATTAAAAAAATGGATAGGATAGAGATGATCAATGATAATTACTTATTTAAAATTATCAAAAGTCATCACTCTCTTAAAAAATAAATTTCGTCAAGTTATTTATTGAAAGAAAAACAAAATGTTTTAACGAAATATTTTTATCATATATAATTTGACAGAATGCATCAATTAAAGTATCGTTAATGATTTTTAAAAATATCAAGAAACAACTTATTTTTTGCTTGATATGAAGGGAAATGACAAGGTTATTAATTATGTTTATCCATTATATTAATAACCATGTTGAAAGCAATAATGATTAAATATATTGATTTTCTTAAACCAAGATAATAATTTAATAGATATTTAAGCATGTGACATGGAACTTCATAATTGTGAAACTAAATAATCCAACCTACATTAGAGCAAAGAATTGTCAAACTTGTAACACTAAATAACATTAACTTATAATATAAAGTTTGAATATGAACAACTTATAAAGTGATCATAAGGTACTAATCTCATCATGCACTATTAGAAGATCTTCATATCTCACCATATATGTGTAGTTTTAATGAAGAAGGAATGTATAGAATCTGTGATGAGGATTTTGGAAAGTAATTAGAACAAAATGTAGAGGGAAAAGTTATTGGTTGACCCAAAAAGTTTGAAAAATAAAAAATAAAAAATAGAAAGAGTAATAGGTGGACAAAATGGTGGTGAAGGTGTGGACAATCTTTTGTGAAGTTTCTACTCATAATTTGATTGGTGGGGCAAGCACACATGTGCTCATTTTAGTTTTCAAAGTTAGAGCAACCAAACAACCAAGAAAAGTCTAGCAAATATATTTGTATACACAATGATACAACCCATTTTGATTTGAAAGCTCATTGCCACCTCTACAGACAATCTTTGTCTTTTTCATGTTGTTTCAAGAAAAATAAAAAA
>JANKKC010042800.1:0-10116 GCA_026225755.1 Bursera bipinnata
CTGTGGATTCGATACCCAAAGCTATACTACAACAACCGTTTAGCCGAAGGTTAATTTTGAACGTGATCACCAAACATTTATAAAATTATAATCACAACAAATATTATAAACATAAAGATAAAAGAAAGTGTTAGAATATTCAAAAATAAAAATAATTTAGTGATAAAACCTCCCAAATTAAACTAAATAAAAATAAAATAATAAAATAAAGAAAACAAGATAAATAAAAAAATTAAAGACAATTCGGTTGGTTTCACCACAACCAAAACAAATAAATTAAAAAAATTAAAATAATTCGATTAGTTTCACCACAACCAAAGTAAAGTAAAATAAAAGTAAATACAAATAAAGTAAATAGATAAGAAAATAAATGCAAAAAAAAATAAAGACAATAAAGTAAATAGACAAGAATATAAAAGCGAAAAAGTAAAAACAATAAAGTAAATATGAAAAAATAATTAGGAGGCATAGCCTATCAAGTAAAATAAAAACCAATTATCTTAATTAATTATATCTCCCTAGTAACGGCGCCAAAAACTTGCTACAACATAGAAAATGTATACCCAAGTGTAGGTTATCTTAATTATAGTCTTCGGTAAGTCTAAGTATCATATCCACAGGGAGATTATTATCAAGATCAAATGGTATTTATTTCAACGTCCAATATAAAGGAAATGTAAATGAAGTGTTGGTTGGTTTAAGAGATGGAAATTACCAAGTACGAAATTAAATTCAAGTAAAAAGAATACTAAGGTATCAAGATTCACACTTATTTGAATTGTAGAAAGTATTCTTGATCCTTTTTATAATTCAATTGACATTAACTAAAGAGTAAAATCAATCGGAAGATGAAAACGTTTTAGTTCAAGAAAATATGAAATAAAAGAATTACCTTTCAACGGATTGACGACAACATTTCGAGAAACATGTACTTGATTTGTAAAAGAAATTTCCAAACATTCAATGTACCAATAAGTCTACAATGAATCAAGTCTTTTAAAAAAATAAAACAACTCTAAAAATTTTTATTCAAATGGATTAAAAGGAAAAACATTGAAGAACAAAAATCGAATTAAGAATAAAATTACAACCGAATGAGTGTTTCACTCCTAGCTTTAACTAAGAGTTTAGAAAAATATATAACAACTACAAAATACACAACAAATAAAACTAAAAACTCTAAAAATGAATTGTACATTTGCAATGAATCAATGGTCTCCTTTTATAGGCAAATGGGAGAGGCCATTCAAGGAATTTCAATAGAAATTCATTTATTACCATCCAACCACTCTTATCACTGGTAACCACTTTTGGGACAACTTGTACACTAATTTTATTAAAATGTCCAACATAAAAGATGTATATAATTAAATTATCTTTTCATAGCCACTTGAATGGTACCATTTGGATAGGTAGTTATGGAGAAATGGCCAAAATACAAAAGCTATATCAATTCTCACACACCAATCACTCCATCAATTTGTAAGGAATTTTGAAGTCTCTTAACTATCAAATTTGACCAATTAGAAAGAGACGACTTGTAGATAATAGAATAAGCTCTCCAAAGCCATAAGAATCAAGTCATTTGGAGATGTCTTCATTAAGATATGGTCCCGAATGACTAGATATATTAGGTTGTGATTCATTTTCAGTCACCTACCACTCAATCAATTTTCAATAATCTTTTGATCAACTTGCACTCCTAATTTAAGACAATGTCCAACATAAAAGTTGTAGATAATTATCTTAGCTTTCCAGATCATCTTAAAACATGTCATTTGAAGTTCTGGTTAGGTAGTGGTGGCCCTATAAGTCCACATAGGTCAGATTGGACATATCACATTTTAGGTTCTATTATAACCCAATTTCGACCCATTAGATATTAGATTTGGGCTTTAAGTTATTCTTCAAGTTTGTGAAGAAATCTATTAAATTTCTATAGATATAAGATTTGAACTAAATGGGCATTTGGATTGAAAGTTATGCTCATTTTACTTGGCCTACATCAAAGTAACCAAAAAAAAGAAAATTTACAACAATAATTCTTTTAAGCTCAAGACAATGAAAATGGTCACATTAATAGCACTTAAGTGTAAAAATAATGATTTAAACTATTAATAAATATACACTTTTAAGTACTTAACATAATGCATGAATTTGGAACAACTCAAATTAAGGCCATACCTTAAGCAACTTCACAAACTCATCAGGTTCTTTAGCAAGATGCATTCCACATCGTCCACCACATGTTGTTGCCTAACTGACACCAAGAATTTTAGTGATCATTGCGGTTTAAAACTTTGTGCTCCATTTGATTGCATATAAGTACTTCAAACAAATATAAAAAGCAAAAAAAAAAAAAAATTATTAACTTGCTGTTAGACAAGCATCATTATTCCAAACTTTTACCATACAGCGCAATAAACAAAAACAGATATTCCTTTGACAGTAGTTTGTTCATTGAATGCCAATCACAAAAAAACATACCGACATTTAAATAAGCTCAGAAGCAACTGAATTAGATACCAATTAGCATTTCACTATAGGCACCATTGGCTCTTATAGGAATATGATCTAGAATCTGCCAACCTACCATCCATAACTCGTACCGACATATGGAACATCCTTAACAACTATCTACAAAATTTTGTAAAGCATTCAAAACAAAATAACAACATAAACTTTAGAACTGATGGATGCTAGTTACAATTGAGCTGGTGGCAAGCTTTGAAAGAATGATTATCATAATCTTTTACATCATACTCTAAACAGAAATCAAACCTCTATGCATATGTTGGTTATGATTTACAAACTATTAAGTTAATTGAAACCTAACCAAGCAAGGTTAAAATTACTAACCTGAAAACCCTCAAGGTTCCTGATGATAAAACACATATTGGGGGTGTATTTGTAAAATCCTAAAGTTACAAGGATAAAACAGTAAGGGTGCATCTATCAAGCCTGCAACTGAGGGGGTTGATTGAATTTTTTCTAGCACTGTGTTTCACGTTCACTCGTCTAAAAAAATGATCGATAGCGAATCACGGTGAACAGTGATAACCACCAGCTTCGTCTCATCGAAAAAAATTGATGGTGAATCATGATGAATAGTGACCATCATCGATGTCAGGGGCTAACAACGACAGAGGACAACATATCAATGATCGACGTAGGTGAAACCTTCACGATCGATTGCAAATGATCCAGGCCTCAGACGATCGATCAGAGACCAGATCCAGGATCCTTAGGCTAAGACATGATGATCCCGGTCGATGGCAGGGGCTGATGACAACGGAGGAGGGAGATCTATTTTTGACAATTAAAACTTCACTACATCGATCCAACCAATTTCGACGTCGAACGGGAAAACAAAGGCCACCACAGGAACCAACATGCCGAGACGCTTCCATCGCAACCAACCACGATAGCTAACTAGCCAAGAATACTAACAGTCATCGACGGTAGCGATTTTCAGTGAATGGGGTGTTTCTGCATGTTTTTTAATGCCTTGGGCCATTATACTACTTATATAGTTTTTGGGATTTGGGGGTCCAAGTGTAAATTCTTAAACCTTCAACGGTCATGAATCCTATTCCGAAGTCTCTATATCTCAATGCCAACCCATCTTCATCTAATCCTCACTCAAGTGACCCTCAAAGCATGAATACCGGTTACTAAAGACTAAAAATCCATTTATCCACATCAATTACATTTTAGTCCTAAATCTAGAAAATTCTCAAATTCATCTGTAACATCCAAATATGTACATACACACCGTCAATATGTATCATCCACTACGTATCAAAAACACGTAGATTTACAATTTTATGTTTTGAAATCTTTCACTGATAACCCTATAACATTATTTCAAAAACCCGAGTCGTTACATTTTCTAAAGGTATCGCCATGGAAGGGAGTCTTTTGTTTTGGCAAAAAGGTAAGTTAAGCCCTAGATTTATTAAGCCTTATGAAATTTTGGAAAGAGTTGGTCTAGTAGCTTATCGTGTTGCATTACCACCAAGTTTAATAAGGATTCATAATAGGAAAGAACAAGTTTTAAGAACTAGAGTTATACTATTGGTGAAGGTACAATGGACTAATCATACTATGGAAGAAGCAACTAGGGAAAAAGAAGCAAAAATGAAAGAAAAGTATCCCCAACTTTTTGGAATGTGAGGTATGTATAAAATTTCGAGGAAAAAATTTCTTTAGGGAGGGGAGAGTTGTAACACCCCAATTTTTTTTAAAATAATAATTGTATTTATATTAAAAAGCATGTAATGAATCAATTTTTTTACCAGTTACTTTGATTGTTACATGTAAGATTTACCTTTTTATTTAATATTGTATAAGATCCCACATCGATTAGGAATACAATAGGTGGAACCTGGGAACTATATATATGATAGTAAATTACTAAATCCCTCATTGCATAGGAAAATAATAAGTGGAGCCTAGGAACTCTATCTAAGAAAGTGAGTTCCTTAGTTTCAAGACCTATCCAGACCTATTCTAAGTAAGCATTTAAGCTTATTTATCTTATTGAATGAAATTTCTTTGGGTGTTCTAGTTCTCTTTACCAAAAGTTTTATTGAGGCTTTGAAACAAGGGCAAAGTTATAGTTTTCTTTTAAGGTATCAATTAAAGTAAATAACATCATACGTGTAGTTATTCAAATATAATATGCATTGTAAAGTTAAATTGTTATTTTTGAATGGTTTTGAGTTTTGAATTATTTGTTATTTTAAATTAAATTTCTATATATTTTATACTATTGTTTATATTTTAATCGTTTGTTTTTAACTAAAATAATTTATCAAGTCATTTTATGAAATCAACATATTCTTAAAAGGTTTCTTAAATATTTTTTTAAAGATATCATTATTTGAGTATATTTATGTTTCTGTTTGAAATTATATTAGAATTATATAATTGTATTATGACTTTGAAAAATATGTTCTAACTCATTGTCTGTCGTCTTTGAATATCATTCTGAAATTTGATATTTGAACCCAACTGTGATATTAGTGTGCGCACAACTATTTGACTATCTAACCGAGTCACCAGGAGTATAGGTGACATTTATTCTGATTATTTGGACCATTCACCAGGATTACAGGTGATACTATGTGACATGGTATTAGAAATATTTTATAAAATTCAAATGCTTTGATTAATTGTGATATTATATTAAGTATGTTTTATTTATAATATTAAGAAGTTTTAGTTAACTGTTTGATTTAATACTTGTTTTAAGTTATTAAATAATCATGTATGATTTTATTCATCAAGTTGATATCTCACTCCTTGCCTTTAACATTTTGCAGATTAGACTAAGAATTTAGTTGGGTTGTTGGTTGATATTTTGGGGAGTTAGTTTTTACTAGAGTTTTTAATTAATTATGGATTTTTAGTACTTCTTATGTTTTAGATTTTGAAGATTTTAAATCGATTTTTTGGAGACAATATTTGAAAATTTGTTTATTGACATTAGTTTATTTAAGTTTTATTTTAGGGATATTTACTCTGGCCCTCCAGATAAATTTTGAAAAAATACTTAGCTCCAGACTTTTGCTAAACTAATACTTATCTTTTAAAAATTAACAATATTTTTTTAAACTAATACTTATCTCCCAAAAATTAATATTGTTTTCCTAAAAATTAACACTTATCCCCCAAAATATGGGGCGTAAATGTTTATTTTTTGGAGATAAGTGTTAATTTAATAAAAATCTGGGGTTAAGTATTTTCTTAAAATTTATCTTGTGGATCAATATAAATTCCCCTTTTATTTTGATATCATTTTGCATCGATCAAAGTTAAGAATATATTTATTATATTTGGGATGTTACACAGAGTATCGTTTCAGGCCCATACAACTTCTGAAATTGTTAAGATAAAAAATCTACCAACCAAATTTGTCAATAGCCTAATACTTCAAAGGAGAACCAAATGTATTTAAGTTAATTATCACTTTGTTTGAGAAGCTAAAATAACTGGTGAGATTGTCACATCGTACCAAATCAAAGACGTTTTTACCAAGGATATACATAATAAAATTTTTCTTTATCTTGTTCGAAATTGGACATTAAAGATGCCTATTCTCCAAAGGTAATGATAAAAGTCTATGCATAGTTCTAGATTATGATGACCTTTTCGTCTTAGTATATATTAAGTAAAGAAATGTCATTAAATATGATTCATTTCGTACTCATTTTTGTAATTTATATTTCTTCTCTCTTATTTTGAGTGTTTTCTCTCAATAAAATTTTATAATTTCCTCCATCTGATTAGCAATAGATAAAGATTGATCATCAAATTGAGTGGCTAATATAGAGTAACGAAACATCTAGATTTTTCCATCCACGAGTGACTCCAACCCTAAGTCAGGTGGCATCAAAACACGATGAAATATAAGATGATTACCCAATATGATTTTAAATGATGCAGTAAGCAACCTCACAGGCAACCTATCATATAAAGCAATTCAAGAGCGGTGATCTATACATATTTATGGCAAGGCGAAGCACAATATGCTCTCAGATAAGCTACTCAAAATAGTCAAAATAGATACGGTTCTTTACAACTTTTGCCAAGAATCTAAAAGAGCATTGACTACTTCTACATTAATGGTTTTTAAGAAAACAGAAAACAAAAAAATAATACTACAGAACTACCCTACCCATAATGCAGCCCATTTTCCAAAGTTGCCTATACAGATTGCATGTATTCTCTCTCTCCCTATGGCTTATTGAAAATTTAAACAAATGACAGTTTAGCATTAGACAAATTGTGCTTGCAAATAAGCAAACTTTATTCAAGATAAAATGAAGAACCCACTAACTAAGCATTAACACGAGCGAAACAGTCTTCATCCTTTGTACATTTTTGTAGCTAATACAACACATCACCTATGAGCGGATGTGTGCGGCATCGGGTATGGCATAGGACCAACATTCATTGGCGCACCAGGAACTACTGCCCCAGGTACTGGAGCTCGGACACCATATGCCATGTGTGCAGGATTAGGAAGATTCACTGGGGTGCCCACAGCTGAGACAAGGGGTCCTATAGGTTGGCCTATAGTCGGAGAGCCATACATGCCAACTGCTGGAGTCCCAGCTGGATGTTGTGGGGCTTGTTTCACTGTTTTGCCCGAGGAAGCTCCTGCCGAACCATTAGTTTGACCGGTGATTGGTCCCTGCGGTGCTGAAATGTCTCCATTGTTAACACTGGTTATATCGTGAATGCTTGATCGCCTCCTATCTTTGTTCATTGAGTTCAAACGAATGAAGTATTTTTGTGCATGACTTGCCACTTGAGTTGGTGTTCTTGTAACCACAAAGTTGCGGGATATACTTCGCCAATCGCCTTTCCCGTATTTGTCCAAACCAAGAAGAAATAACCTGTTTGTAGGACAATTCAGAATTAGAAGTTACCAATTAAATAATAATATATGCCACGCTTCTGACTTAAGAAGATTGTAGCATCGACACTGAAGTGGTTTCGAAGATTAGGCTCTAGATGCACAATTGGCTACTAACTTAAAAGTACAGGCAACTATAAATTCAATGAGCTTAAGATTCTTTTTCACAAAACTGATAAATTTATGTCACACTCAAACCACGAGAGTGGCCATGAAAGATATGCCCACGAACATCTCGATAATAAATACAAACATGATTACCACAATCATAAAAAATACTTGACTGGTTCATCTAAAATTTTGGCCTCCTAGGGTAACTAATGTCTAATGATGTCTGCGAAGATCTATCTAAAGAAGTTTTCCACTTGGAAGGCCACTTGGAAGGCCCCAAGTTTTCTAGCAGCCTGTATAACTTGTGAAAGTTGTTAAACGCATCTAAAAGCACAAACCCTTCCTTTGTACTTCGACCTAAGATACTTAGACTTCTCAGAATATCCATGATATGAAAATATAAGAGAATCTATATTTACTTACAAAAATTTGAGATGTGTAAAATGACGGAGAATTCTTTCCAGGCGACTCCCAGCCAGACATTGAGCCAGGGAAGGCCACTGAAAATGCTATTCTAAAGAATCACAATGGTTGTATCAAAGTCAGATATCGCGACACGACAATACTGGATAAAATATCAGGTGTCAGTCAAAAATCTTGCAAAAGCAAGTTCTAAAATTTAGTCTTGGCTTGTCCCCCAAGGTTGTACCAACCATGTTTCAGTTTAGGCTCCATCACCTAGGGAAATCCTATCCTTAATGGGTTTGTTCTAGGCTCCATCACCTAGGGAAATCCTATCCTTAATGGGTTTGTTCTAATCATGTGATGTCAACAAATATCAGCTTTATCATAAAGCCAGCAAAATTTCAATGTCTGTCAAATTCTCAGGATAATAACAATGCGACATCCACACAAGGCTAAGAGAATGCCCATCCTAACAATGCCTGTATCATTGGGAACTCGCCTAATTGCTTAACTTTTTGTCAGATTTCTGAAAACCTATGACATTGCCATATGTACTTACAGCTCTCTTCTTCCACTAAGCATCATTATGGCCAAGGTCTCCTTTGAGAGATTTTATTTTGTTAGAATTGACATCCCAGCACACTCCAAATTTCTAAAAAACTACACCAAGGTCTAAAGAAATCAGTGCTTCACTCTGAATTTAAGGAACCACAATTAGTATATTTTGAGATGGATACATATCAATATAAACTCTTGTCAATTTGTTGTATAAAGGCAAGTATTTAAATCACTATTATCCAGCTTAACTCTCATTCTGCCCTCACTATCTCTAACTAGGTTTTGATGACTCTATTTTGCGTATACTACAGAGCAGTGAAATCAAAAGCTTTTAGTACCACTATGTTATAAGCATTGAAAACTAAGCAATAAAGTCACATAATGACCATAACAGTGACATCAAATTCAGCACGGAAGTATGCACTTTACCTTTACTTTTTCTTTCTTGTTTTTTCAGATTCTTAAAGCCAAATATTTATTCTTTATACCTCTACAATTTTTTTTTTTTCCTCTTTTTGATTAGAGCTTTACATTTCTACTGGTAACATAGCTCCTCTGCATACAAGATTACTTCATATCTCATGCTGACCATGATGCAAACACTAAATGTTTTTGCAGTGCAAAGCCCAGCCGTATTCATCAATATGGCTACAGTCTATCTACGATTTGAATTATTCAGTCCAAAAGGCAACTGTCAAACTTGCTCGATAGAAATCTTTCATCAATAACATTTCATAATTACCAATACAAGGCTATAATGAATATTTTGTAATTTATGAAATCCACTACTTGGTGATAGTGATGCTGAGAAAAGCATATGATGTCTGACTAATTAGTCTAATGTCCTTTCCCTTCAAGCAATTTACTCCAGTATGAAATAAAAAATCAGATTAATGAAATCTGAATGGGTTACATATCTGAAAAATATAGGCAACTTATCAGCATGACTAGTTCAGCATTGACTCCACAAAGGAAAATCCGTACTAAAAGGGAAAAACGAACATAGAAAATATATAAAGAAATAATAATAATATTATATTTAATTACATAGATGAACATAATTTATTGAAGAACCAGTCAATGAGAATAGCACAAAAATGTATACATTTTTTCTTTGAATAATCAAAGAGACTTGACATTTAGTTCTGTGTTCAGAATCTAAAATTATCTGTAAGCAAATAGGTCTCCCCATCTAACTATTTCTTATTTAAAATTAACCAGCCCAAGTGAAAAACAGACTGCAATATATCAATTAAACAAATTTCTTCAATAAAGTGCCTCTCCATCATGTTGACAAAAAATCATGGCCCATAGTTCTTTTCTGCCTAGACATTAATGTCTCCAGAATGGGCAAGTGTAAAGCCTTAATATCTATAGAAACTATCTTTTTTAAATAGGCCTTGTTTAGTTTTGGAACAAATCTAATCCAGATTACCCAAAAGCTTTTATCACTTTGCAAGTATTTTTACATAAGATAAAATAACATACTAATGTAAACTTTCCAATGCCAAAGCTAAATCGTAAACCTTCTTAACATCATAAATGTAGAAAACTGATAAGAACCTTGGGAGAACCACACCCCAAAAGCTAGCTATTGAGGTGGGAGAGCCCAAAGC
>JANKKC010042801.1:0-10355 GCA_026225755.1 Bursera bipinnata
AAAACACTTTAAAAGTAGATTTTACTACTATTCTTATTTTCTAGTTGGCTTTCACTCTTTTTTTTTTTTTTTTTAATGGATAGCTCCGACAGAAATTCTAAACTGGCGTCTAAAATTAGAATTCTTAAAAGTAGAATCATTTTGTATATTATAATAGCTCAGGAACTTTTAGGAAAAGATAAAAAACAACTCCTTAAAAGTAGAATTCTTTTTTTGATTATAAATCCATTCAACATGTGGGACAATTCTAAAAATTTCCATCATAGAGTTAATGTAGATTCGAGGATGAATTAAAGATTGACAATTGGAATAGCATGTAAATTGTAAATCTTGTCAGAAACAATTTTTCTGTCAAATATTAGTTGAATGGTGAAGTTAACTGCTGACCGACAGGTATGCATTATTGATGGGAATGAGAAGCTACAGTTGGCTGATTTACATTCTCATCTAAAATTGTCTGGCCATGGTGGGATATATTACGTTACGTACCATTAATATCAAAATCGCGAGACCAGTAACAATAAATTAATTGTCAATACTAAACATTAGATTATGATATTCTTTTTATATGATGCCTTCACTAAGATTTAGTAATAAAAATTTTATCCATTAAGTTGCCAAATTAATAATGTATATAGCATCAAGCTATTCTAATTTATAGATGTATATGATGATTCCAACCCAAGAACATGTTAATTAGACATGAAATTTGAGTTTAAAAATCACTTACAATCTCCTTTGTAATTATTGATTCTTTGTGACATTTCTTTTGATTTTGGTCACCAAAACCCTACACATATGCAATCAAAATAGATTGGTACTCATAATCCCTTGGAATTGATTTTTCTTGTTAGAGAATTGTGTAATTGAAAGCAAAACACAAGGAGAAAGAGAGAGTGAAATTTGGCAATGGCTTGAGGAGAGATGATGGCCAAGTGTTTTGTTATGTCATATTAATATATATAAAAACATAACACCCTAGCTTGGTCTAAGTGTATTACACTCAAGCATATGGCACATTAAAGCCTTATTTATGCCAACCAAATAAATTGCAATAATTCTAAATTATTCCAAGCCAAGTGAAATGCCACCAATTACATGCAAACATATACTCCAAGATATTTTACCATATTTCATTTAAGTCCAATTTCTTTTATTTTTCTCTCCTTCATAAAGCCCATTAAACACTCAATGCTAAATGGCTAAGGCCTAATGGACTTGCATAATGCATATGTGATCCAATCACATGCCTAAGCCTAATTAGAATCCAACCTAATTGGGTTTGGGTCAAGCTTAATCCAATCTAAGCCCAATGCATTATTTAAACCCATTAGTTTTAATTAAATATAATTAACAACTAATTACAAACTATTTAAATGATTTTGGGCTAATTATCACACTAAGCTAACTTAGGCCCAATTAAGTGTAATTTACATATGCTAAGTTTGTGATTAAAATCTAATTTTAATATTTAGCATATATTATCATGTAATTTCACATATACATGAAAATAACATTATCCATCATGCTTGCACATTTCGGTCATAGCATGACATACATGCATTCATGCATCTAGCATCCAATTTAGCATACATGTCATATCATCATGTCATTCCAACATGTCTCACACATCTAGACATGGCATACATGCATCCATACACATTCGATCATGGCCATTACATGGGTATGCACATGCATTTGTCATCCAATGATCAAATACATCATGTTCCAACAGCATCCATGCATCCAAAATTGCTATAACACATGCCATCACATTTGGGTACATCATGTTACACATGCCATACATGCTTTTTATCCAATTTTTCACATGAAACATGTTAACACATGCATATAAACATATTCTAACCATTAGAACATAAAACCCCCAAATTCTAACATGTGATTCCTAGCCAATTAGCTCACTAACAACCTAATTAACCAGGGCTCTGATATCATTTGTGATTCCAACCAGAAGGAGTTATTCCTGCAAGTGTCAAAACGAACCGATCTCTAAATGAGATGGGCTTGTAAGTCTCAGGTCTAAGGATTACTTACACCTATCCTGAGTGGACCTCACATAGACACATGTATTACCAATAAGATTTCGTATCGGACGGTGTCTAATGAATATGTTCTCGTGTCTAAACGGCTAACATTATTCTCCTATACACTTGTATAAGTATTCGATACTTAGATGTGTGAGAATAATACTGTTATACGTCTATAACCAGTACAAGTGTAATACTAGTCTATCCGTACCGCGAATGTCCAATTTCGGCACTACTTCGACCAGAGACATTTTACTGATGTTATGTTTATTGAATCGATTTCTGTCTCACAATCAAATCATTTATTCATTAACATCATATGAACATTTATCATCACATTTTAATGTAATCTAATTACAAACAATGATAAGGAAAGTGTAATTTCATTTATTACATAAATCAAATATGTACAATATATAAAGTATATTTACAATATATAAAGTATATTTACATCATGATTCTCTTGGATACAGATAGTCTAACAGTATCTTTAGGGGCATACCTTAGGATCCGGTATTAATTTAACATTAGATTATTATATTCATGATTATAGTATTGTTATCAATTGATAATCTGAAGATGACCTATTTGATTTGTAGATGTCATCAATAAATAAAATAAATGCATAGGTTCCAGAGAGCTTCAGCCATTCGGCGGTCAAATCTTGACCAATCATGCTTGAATCTTAAGTATATGAAAAAATATTCATATATTTTGTTTTGTAAGGTTTTTCCGATAAGATTTCAATCACCAATCATGCTTCGGCTTAGATTTTTTAAGATGTTAAGAAATAATCTACTTCTACTTTGAATATGTTTTAAAACTCTCTTATTATTTGTTATTATATGTGAATCATAACATTTAATGTAAAATTTCATGAATTTACATCTTCAAGTAATTCTCTGATGCATTTTAAATTAATGGTAATTATATATTATTTTTAAAATATTTAATTTAATATCAATCCTATATTATCAAACCATTTTTAAAACAAAATACAAAATTCATAAAAGAATACCACCTAAATCTTATATCAAGTTATACATCAATTCTATATGATCACTTTATCTACATAATAATTTAATTAATTTTATAACTAATTTAATTTTAAAATTTTATTTGAGAAGGGTAGAGTAAATAAAAAAATGTGGACGACATTAAGTAAATGATGTTATCCCTCGTATTTTTGTCAGCATAGTAGTGTGTAATTAATAATTAATTAGTTCAACGAACCTTGGCATTGACGGTGACTTTGCACTCGTATTCACTTTTCTCTCTCTTTTTTTTTTTTTTTTGGGAATATTCGTGAAGTGCTTGGACCAATACGTTATGGGTAATCTCTCAACCTCAAAGCCTAGAAAATGTTGACAGCAATAAGCCAAAAGTTGAACAGGAGAAAGAAATTATTAAAAAAATTATTTGACATGTTATTTTAAAGATCCATACATCAAAAAGATTAAAATCAAATTGATTAATATGATTTAATATTTGAAAAATATTTGTCTGTTATGTCTTTAATACACGGTTATAAAGATGAATAATAGGTTTTTTCATTTTTTTAAAAGACTAAAAAGAACAATGCTAAACCACTTTTATGATCTGGGGTTGGAATTGTCCTTGTAGCTCGTGATTATAACTTTCTATTAAATTATTGTTAGTTGAACATAAGCAGTTGTTAGACTATTAGGTTTGACCAAAAGAAAATTTATTAATATTAATTTGAAGGAGCAAAAGAGCACGAAGAAAGAAGATACAGTTCATGGTGAATGCTGTTTTGAGAAACAAGCCAATAAATATACAAAAAAAATCTTTATGTGGTTACATTGGACCAAGATACGAAGCAAAGGTTATGCGCATATATTTATGTTTATAAGTGGATTCAATGTCTAAAAGTTAACGTTAATCCTATTCCTAATGCCGTCCTATTAATTTTTTATTTCGTTAAAGAATATCTAACGACATTGTTTTTTTAATAATCAATACTTTGTTTAATCATAAAAGACAAAGATAGATTCAATAAATACTAAAAGGTTTATGTAAAAGGCAACCATTAGAGATTAAAATTATATTAAAATATTTATAAAGTTAGTACCATTTGCCGCACTTATTTTTTTTAATTATTTAAAAAAAACATATTTCTATCTTTTGTCACGATTTTTGTTTTGCAAAAACATATTTTTAGGATGCTGGAGCATTTCCCTCGTATTTGTGGTTGCTGTTAAAGCATACTCTATCAGAAAAATGCTTTAGGTCGTAAATATAAAACAAGAAGTTGAAAGTGGTAGGTGGATTTTTCTTATATTCTAGTTGGCTTTCACTTTTTTTTTTTTTTTTTTGGTTTTAATAGACAGCTCCTACAGAAATTCTAAGTTGGCGTCTACGATTAGATTGATAGCTCAGGAGCATTTAGGAAAAGATCAAAAACAAACTCCTCAAAGGTAGAATTCTTTTGTCTGTTATAAATCCACTCAACATGTGGGAAAATTCTAAATAATTTCCACCATAGCATTAATGTTAGATTCAAGAAAGAATTAAGGATTTGACAATTGAGATGAAAAGAATCTCTTTTCAAGTAATCCCCTTTATTCTCCCCCTATGTGCAGCATCCCAATTGGCCTCTTCATCGAGGATTTTCTCATCAGGTCCACATCTGTAAATCTTCGAGATCGAATTCTAGATTCTGATAGCACTTGAGCTGAAAAAGATATCATTTCCAATAAACCCACCAAATTTCCTTTATTCTATTCCATTTAAATTATAAATCTTGTCATTAACCATTTTTCTATACAAATATTAGTTGAATAGTAAAGTTTACTGCTGACCGGCAGATATGCATTATTGATGAGAATGAGAAGCTACAGTTAGCTGATTTCACATCGTTCACCTAATATTGTGTGGCCATAGTGGGATACATTACGTTACGTACCATTAATATCAAAATTGCGGGATCAGTCACAATAAATTAATGGTCAATACTAAACGTCAGATTTTGATATTCTTTTTATATGATGCCTTCACTAAGATTTAGTAATAAAAATTTTATCCACTAGGTTGCCAAATTAATAATATATATATCATCAAGCTATTCTAATTTATAGATGGATCTTGATGGGTATACCTTAGGATCTAGTATTAATTTAACATTAGATTATTATATTCATGATTATAATATTGTTATCAAATTGATAATCCGAAGATGACCTATTTGATGTGTAGATGTTATCAATGAATAAAATAGACGCAAATGCTATCAATTTCCTAAAATATATATTAAAGTTGATAGGATTCAAACCTTCCACACCTAATATCACTTTTTGTAACATTACGACTAGACTATATCTCATTTTATATATATTATATAACATTTTTAATTTATTGTATAATATTAGCTTAACTAAATTCCACCTAAAATGCTATAGTCAACTAAATTGACTAACCCGTCTAACC
Source organism: Bursera bipinnata (assembly GCA_026225755.1). Lineage (NCBI taxonomy): Eukaryota > Viridiplantae > Streptophyta > Magnoliopsida > Sapindales > Burseraceae > Bursera > Bursera bipinnata. The sequence goes on from JANKKC010042801.1 coordinate 5,496, forward strand.
CGGCAACCTGACCCTAACTCGAGCATGTCGGGTTTATTTTTATTTGAACTTGACATAGGATCCATTAATGCCAACCCGACTGGTTGTAGAGTTGGGACAAATACGACCCGACCCTTGTCCATCCCTATGTGAAACATTACATTTAATGTAAAATTTCATGAATTTACATCTTCAAATAACATACAAATTTATAAAATAAAAGTTTATGTTATTATAATATAAACTATTAAATGTAAGGGAAATTTCACCAAAGTATAAATCGATCAAACATAGAGATATTCAAGTTTAATTTTAAATATATTTTCTTAGATTAAGAGAAATTAATTTTATTCATTCAAGGATGATATTTGATTTGTCTTTTTCAAAAGACATATAGCGAGTAATCTTTGTGAAGTTTGTCATATGGTTGATAAAGAACTGGATTTTTGTTTTCACATCTTCTTAATAGTGGCTTTTTACGCAACAAAAACCAATTTTAATTACCACCTTTATTAATTATTAGAATTCCTTACATTTTCAAGTTATAAGATACAAGGAGGAGGTCCCAAGAAAAATGTTAAATATTCTATAAAATCAAGATTACCATAAAATAGAAATTCCAATTTACTCAGTGTCTTGGGTTCCACACCCCAAACCCGAGCCAATATTACTCATAACATGTATCATATACATCACTAAATCCAATGAATTTAATAACTTCTAAGAGTCCATTACCAACGTAAGAGGTTCAAACTCTCTTATTTGTTTAATCCTTTGCATAAATTGACGGACATTGTAAGAATTTTATGTTTCTTTTTCTTTAGAAGCATACATAGGTATGAAAATGAGTAAATTTTTTAGATTTAATTTGAGTTGGAAAAAGGAGATCGAGAAGTTAGATATGCAAGCCTTGCAAATCAAGATTATTATAACACTTGCATAGTATTTTTTCTCTCTCTCTCGTGTATCTCAATCATGAAAAAACATTAATATATAAACTATTTAAAAAAATATTTATACTCTTGTTGGGTTTGATATAATGTCTCGCCTTGTTTAATGGTGGAGTACTAATGCTTTGGGTCTAAAACAAAGTCATAACATATTCAAGTTAATTGGGTCATGTGTGTAAAACAATTAGTGCTCAATGTTGATATTTTTGAGCAATAATTAATTAATTATTTATTTTTTAAAGAAACTGATGATTCTCTTTAAAAACAACGGAAGTTATCACTCCCATATTGATTGGGTGCAGTAATGTATAAGCATAAACGCTATTAATTTATTTCAAGCACGAGGGGAGGCTTGGCTCTGGTAAGATTCTTCTGATGGTTTAAAAAACCATTGGTTCAGACTTTGGAAAGTTTTGATTACTTACAATAAGGAAATCAAATATTCCCATGGGGGTAGAGATGTCAAAATTGCAGGCCTAACAGGGCTAAACGCCAAGCTAAGCCGGACCTAAATAGGAATAGATCAGTTCTGACCATTTCAAAAATTTAAGACATTAGCCTACTACTATTTAGACTTATAATTCTTAAAATATGTTGAAATATATTGAGATTAATAGGATTAGAACCCTCTATGCCCAATATCCCTTATTACAACAGTACCACAGGCTTATAACTCATTTATTATGTATTATGTAAATTTTTTTAGACTCCCCTCTCTGCTCCAGAATCCATATGGGAAGAATTATCTTTGGACTTCGTAATTGGCTTGCACGAAACTCAGCAAGGAATTGATTCTATGTTTGTGGTGGTAGATTGGTTTTCAAAGATGGCATGTTTTCTTCAATGTAAGAAACCCACCGATTCAAGCAATGTTGCTCATCTCTTGTTTCGTGAAATTGTTCGATTTCATGGCCTGCCCAGAACCATCACCAGTGATAGAGATGTGCGATTCATAAACCATTTCTGGAAAGAATTATGGAGAAGATCTCAAACTAAACTTCAATTCAGTTCTGCCTATGATCCGTAAACTGATGGGCAGAACAAAGTCGTGAATTGAACTCTAGGGAACATCGCAGTGTGATAGGGGATCAATCAAAGCAATGGGATGCTGCCCTTCCCCAAATGGAATTTGCTTTCAGTAGCATGACCAGTAGATCAACTGGATTCGCTCATGTTTGCTGTTGTATACACCAAATTCCTACTCAAAATGTGGACTCACTGGACATCCCCAATCCGCGAAGCAAATCAGCAACTTCCTTAGTTAAATTGATGCAACAGCTTCATCAGGGAGTTCATAATCACTTGGAGCAGTCCCTGTGGGCGATTTGGTTCTCACGAAGGAACGTTTCCCTGTGGGCACCTACAATAAGCTCAAAGATCCCAAGATTGGTCTTTTTCGCATCACTCAGAAGTTGGGCGACAACACATATGTAGTTGCACTTCCTCCAGACCTCCATATCTCTGAAACGGTCAATGTCGCGGACTTATCATCCTCCCGATAAGTGGATGAAGTTGTCGTTTAACTCCAAACGAGTTTTCTTTTGGGGCTAGAAGGAATTGATATAGCAGGGGTAGTTTAGTCGCTGTCATTTTAAGTAGGAGCTGTCGTTTTGGAGAACAAGGGTTGTTTAGTTCCAAAAGGACTGCAAATCTACAGAAGCTTCGTTGCAGAGCATGGGTCGACACGTGGCAGCTGAAAGCTTCACTCCAATCATTAGCCATTATCGAATACGTTATGCATATTCTACCGTGCCAAGTTTGTTATTTCATTTGCTTTTTACTATTTTTTTGCTTTTCAGCTTGAGATGCTGTGTCTTTCTCTAAGTTCTGTTTTCTTTTGTTTTTTGTTTTTTTTCCTTTAATTTCCTTTGGTTTAATTCAACAGACCTTCCAACGCCGAGTCTCACCCGAGCTTGGCATAGTGTTCTTTGTTTCCATAATGCGTTTACATCGTACAGGCACGGAAGCAATGCACATTGTGTGGTTTAGCCGTTTAGGTGTATCTGAGTAAATGGGTGGTGGTCATGTGAGTGAGAGAGATATATGGTTCAGCAAAAGTTCTAATCAAATAATCTGACAAAGATCAGGATATACAACCCAAATATGATGTTTTGCAGCAATTATTATCACTGTCTTACTCAAATTATTGTGATTGAGGCTAATAAGAAAGTAGTAATCCTAGACTACGTACTAAAGGTAAAAATTAAATGTTCAAGAATTTATTTTTATAATAATTATTTTAAAAAATTACATTTTTTATTATAAAACTTTTAATATGTATCTTTAGAGTAAACACCAAGAAAAAAATAAAATTAAAAAAACATGCAAAAAGATGAAAGCCTAATTCTTTTAGTTATAAAATTATATGCTTTGGGTGTCCTTGTAACTAGTAAATAAAAAGCAATCGGAGACTCTTCTCTCTTTTATGCCTAAAAGAAGAACATGAGGTAAGTGGACGAAGGCCTCCCGCTACAAACCAAATATGAAGGAATTTTTTAAAAAAGGAAATCAATGTTGTTTTATATATGGAAACAAGTTGATTTAATTTCAGTTGTTATCCAAACTCATGGCTGTACACAGTGAAACAAATGTAGAAGATGTTGAAGACTCGTAAACATAAAAGTAGATGAAATTAGATGCTATATCTAAGTAATTTTATTTATGTTTATTTCAATAATAAAATCATGGTGCACGGTTTCCACGGATCATTGACGCAAGGTAGGGAAATCGCTTCTACCCACTTCTATTTCATTTTAATCGGTATATTTGTGGATGTGGGTTAGGATTTGACTTGATTGGAGTTATCTCCCCACTTGAGTTGTTGGATTAGAACTATAAATGGGTTTAGTGAGTAATGTTTAAAGATTTATTGTATTTTGGACTAGGAAACTAGAAATGTGAAACTTTTGGCGTAATACGAATTTTGGGTTATGTGGGTTCCACGGCTTTTAGCGTGAGATGGATTTGATATTATACCCGTTGACGAATGTGTAAGGAGTTGGTTGTGTTAAACGCATCTATGAATGTTATAGGTTGATTTCAAGGTAAATACACTAGATACGATATTGAATAGAGGCTTGAGGTCAATGTACGGTTGTTTTGTATTAAGGTTATTGTGTGAGATAATCTTGATGTGTGTGTTGTAGGACTTAAGGGGAAACACATGTGACATTAAGTACAGTGTTAGGCCTTAGACATGCCCGTGTATGTGATGTGGGACTTAAGGGAAAACACTCATGACATTGAGTACAGTGTTAGGCCTTAGATGTGTCCATATGAGTTGAGGGACCTGAGAGGAAACACTTGTGACATTATGTACAGTGTTAGGTCTCAGAGGTGCCCGTATGAATGTTGTTTGATGAGAGATTACGAGGTATAGATAAGGTTAAGGATTGTGGATACCTGGTTTGTGATTATGTGCATGCTTGAATTAAAATGCTATAGTTTTGTGTATGTTGTGAGATTTCTACTGGGCTGTATTTGTTCACCTCTTTCCTTCCACAAGTACCAGAGGTCGGTGGAGATATTCCAGAGCTCACTTAGAGACTTCCGAGGAATTAAAAATGTACCTTTATATGCATTTATGTATTTTAACTTATCTGTACAAGAGATTTTTAAACGTTATGTAAACTTATGTATTTTATAATTTATGTATTAAGGATATTTACATGATTTTCATTTCATTTCATTTCATTGTATTTATATAGTTGGCCTCTGGGATTCTTGTATAAAGGATTCCGGGTCGCTACAACCATTCACTCCCGTGCTCCAGCCATCGCCTACCGTATCTCTCCACCTATCTTCATCAGGACAGGAGTTCGGTCCTTCTTCCCGACCTCAGCTCAACAGTACACGTCCTAGTTTTGAAGACTTGGACACATGTCTAGGAGATAGTTAAGAGGAATTGGATTTTGATGACGATGAGGATTGA
>JANKKC010042802.1:0-10361 GCA_026225755.1 Bursera bipinnata
GTAATTGATTTTTTTATTTTTCAAGTGAAGGTTGATTATACTTCCATCCATCCCTGATCATAAATGAAGTGAAGAATACATTTAGCAGCGTTACCAAACATGTCCTTAAACCAAAACGCTTTAACACATTTCTCGAACGCAGCTGAACTCGCTCGACTTTACTTCACTCCACTGTGCCCTGTTGCCGAACCGCGCTCTCTCTTCTAGGGTTTTCCGTACATTTTTCATTTCCGAATTCACCCTCGATCTTCCCTCTTCTCTTCACAGATTCAAAACTTAGGTTTGCGGTTAGGGTTGGGTTTAGGGTTTCAACCTAACAAAATGGCGGCCCCGGCAGTCTCTCAACCTCGTTCTACCTCCTCCAAGACCGAGTCTTACGTCGATAACAAGCGCAAGGAAGACATCCGCCAGGCCAACATCTTGGCGGCGCGAGCTGTGGCCGATGCGGTGCGTACCAGCCTTGGCCCTAAAGGCATGGACAAGATGATCTCCACAGCCAGCGGCGAGGTCATCATCACCAACGACGGGGCCACCATCTTGAACAAGATGGAAGTCCTGCAGCCCGCCGCGAAGATGCTTGTAGAGCTCTCCAAGTCACAGGACGCCGCTGCTGGTGACGGCACCACTACCGTCGTTGTCATTGCTGGCGCGTTATTGAAGCAGTGCCTCACTCTTCTGTCTAACGGAATTCATCCGACTGTCATTTCGGATGCTCTCCACAAGGCTGCAATCAAGGCCATCGATGTGTTGACGGCGATGGCCGTCCCCGTCGAGTTAACGGATCGTGAGAGCTTGATTAAATCGGCTAGTACTTCGTTGAATAGTAAGGTTGTGAGTCAGTACTCGACTTTGCTAGCGCCGTTAGCCGTCGACGCCGTTTTATCAGTGGTGGATCCCGCTCATCCAGATTTGGTTGATTTAAGAGATATCAAGATAGTGAAGAAGTTGGGAGGGACTGTTGATGATACTGAGATGGTGAAGGGTTTGGTTTTTGATAAGAAAGTGAGTCACGCGGCAGGCGGCCCAACGCGTGTTGAGAACGCGAAAATTGCTGTGATTCAGTTTCAGATTTCGCCGCCAAAGACTGATATTGAGCAGAGCATTGTAGTTTCTGATTACACGCAGATGGATAGGATTTTGAAAGAGGAGAGGAATTATATATTGGGGATGATTAAGAAGATTAAAGCAACTGGGTGTAATGTGTTGTTGATTCAAAAGAGTATTCTAAGAGATGCTGTGACTGACTTGTCTTTGCATTATTTGGCCAAGTCTAAGATTTTGGTGGTTAAAGATGTGGAGAGGGATGAGATTGAGTTTATTACTAAGACTTTGAATTGCTTGCCCATTGCCAACATTGATCATTTCCGTGCGGAGAAGTTGGGGTATGCAGATTTGGTGGAGGAGGTTTCTCTCGGAGATGGAAAGATTGTGAAGATTACAGGGATTAAGGACATGGGTAGGACTACGACTGTGCTTGTTCGTGGGTCAAATCAGTTGGTACTTGATGAGGCCGAGAGGAGCTTGCACGATGCCTTGTGTGTGGTTAGGTGTTTGGTGAATAAGCGATTTTTAATTGCAGGTGGTGGTGCTCCAGAGATTGAGCTGTCGAGGCAGCTCGGTGCATGGGCCAAGGTATTGCATGGGATGGAAGGGTATTGTGTGAGGTCATTTGCGGAGGCGCTTGAGGTTATTCCCTATACGTTGTCTGAGAATGCTGGGTTGAACCCTATTGCTATTGTAACTGAGCTGAGGAACAGGCATGCTCAGGGGGAGATTAATGCGGGTATCAATGTGAGGAAGGGACAGATTACAAATATTTTGGAAGAGAATGTGGTGCAGCCGCTGCTTGTGAGCACAAGTGCTATAACACTGGCAACAGAATGTGTGCGGATGATTTTGAAGATTGATGACATTGTTACTGTGAGGTAGTTTGAATCCAAAGATGGAAATATGGGTTTCATAGTTACGTTTTGGGTGTGTGTACTATCTAAACTATTAAGTTGTCTGTTTTAGGGTTTATGTGGTGAAGAATTTTGCCGTAGTTTTTGTCACAAAATCTTTGGCTTGAATTTGGATATTTTATTGTGTTCTCTTTTATCAGGTCTTATGCATTGAAGTTGGTTAATGATATTTTGTGGTTAGTCTTTAACTTTTACTTATAATTAAGTTTTATTCTGAAGGATGATTATATACCATATAAGCGATTTTGTCAAATATTAATCATAAAAGCTTTGCTGAAGACGTGAATGATTTAACTTTATCTTGTTCGTATATCCTGTTTGATCTTTCAAACCTATTTTTATTTTTATCAGAAATATTTGAAAAGTAACAAACAGTATTGATATGTTTTGGTTACTTTGTGCTATTTGTGGGAATGTTTGAAGCTTAAGTCAGATTTATTCTTAATCAAATTAGTGGGTCCTGGTAATAATCTTCTTCTCACACTGGTTAGGTCTATATGTTAATATGTTCATACGAATTTTCATCAGAAGATTTGTATTTGAAAACATCTAGATTTGTTATTATCTTATTGTTAATGCATGATTACAGTAGTGTCACTGCCAATTCTAGCTTCAATTTGGAATTGTCTTGAAGCCTAATATCAATAATACATACATGCAGCTGACTGTAGTCATTAGACGCATCTAATTAATTTATTGGATTTCACACTGTTAGTAATAGCTATGACAATTAAGGCTTATAAGAGTATAAATAGGCTATAAGTTTTAGTATTATATCAATGACGAAATTGGTCCGAGTCTTTTAAGCACGCAGAATGTTTAGCTCTTAAGGAATGAATTTTTTGTGCTGTGGTTATGTTTGATCTAATTTGGAATGGGCCCAAGTCCTGTCTCATCCGACTCTCTACAAATGAAGTAATTAGCATTGTTATCTACTTGCTCATGCAACAGTTTGTGAGAACTATTTGTATTCGGCCCTCTCTTGAATGTCTTCTTGATGACACTGGATCACCAGTGGCAACTGGAGTCTGGTGAATTTATTGGTCATTACCGAAGGGATATACGACTAGGCTATTTACTTGGTTTTAACTCTTTTTGGTGCACCATTATGAGAATTTTGCGGAGATTTAGGTTAGTCCTGGTCTTCATTGATCTATTTTTATCTGTTATTGCTCTGCTTTTGTGCATGAAGGGCTTTTGGTTCTATGAAATTTATGGCTTTGTGGAGGTCTTGTATTTATATATATATATATATATATATAAATTCAGATTCCTTGGTTCCAATTACTTTGATTTTTTAGTTTTTTCTGATGACAATTTACACGCTAGTAGTAGTAAGTAGCTTGTCACAAAGGTTAAGGTCGAAACCAAGAGAAAGAGCTTGCAGATCTCAGGTTCATGGACTTTTTCTTTAAATTTTTTGGATGGAATTTAAATACTTGTCAATAGATCCCCATTTAGAATAAGCATAGAGAAGAAATGGCATAACTATCATCCATCTAGTATTTAGAGAAGATTCACATAGGCTTTTTCTGGAGAGAGGGACTTTCGCCCTCTCAACTTCTGAAGTCAATCAGTTTTGCTCTCACTAAAAGTTACTTTGATATGTTATGGTGGAGTCATCGTATCATTGATGAATGCATCTATATGTTTTTGGCCTTAATCAAGTCCAGATGCTCCAAAAAATTTTCCTTCATTTTTGTTGCCTCAGTGGTTTTCAGAAGGCTTAGGCTGGATATGTTGGAATGAATGTACTCATGGATTTTAGACATCTATTGATTGCTCTTTGGTGTCATGGTTTTTAATTTAGATAAAAAATGACTTCACATGGTTTATAAAGCTCGACAACACCTCTAATTCGTAAAATTGAAAGGGCAGTATTGTATTCCTCTAATTTTGTTCCAGAAGGTGCTTGGGAAGGAAATCTAGATGCTGAAGATTGACAAGAATGCATTAATAAGAGTACAGAACAGGTTCTTTATGAGTTTTCTCTTTATTTATTTTATTTGTATTTTTAGTTTTATTGTGGAGAACCTTATTTGTTATTCTACAAGTTTTGCCTCTGACGATCACGTTTTTGATGTATCTGTCACACTCATTTAGTTGAACGTTTTGATGGTGAACAAAGCGTGATTGTAAAAAAGAAAGTTGAGTTTTTGTTTGAATGTTAATAGTAGAAAAGCTAGACTTTAACTTCATTATAATGTTTTGATGAAGATGTTTGTAAATTGCTGAAGATAGATTTCCACGGTAGTCAATGAACTGTATGAATTCCTTAAAGCTGTTAGGGATTCATTTTCTTTCGACTGATATGTACTGGTATGGACCATTTTTGAGTGTTTGAACCAATTTGTAGATATTATGCCGAGAGAATTGTATTCAATTAGTACCCAAATAAATGCCCTTTTCTAATAATTAAAGATTAGCAATCAGGAGAAAATCTTCCATTGAAAGAATGTATGAACACTTGTCCAATCGTAAAATGTGTAGCACATGCATGTCGACACGGGGTTTCACCATTGGGCGGATGTATCCACATACAGTGGATGAATAATTTTCTCAGCAATCAGTTGTATCTGAAAATAAGCAAATCTCGAGTCCTGAATAAGTTGAAAGTGTACAATTTATGAAGCCTCTCTTCCCAATAGCTTTACGCTCTATTGTCTGATGCCTCTCTGGGCCTCTAATCAACCAAGTTTATCAGACAAAGTATTATGATTAAGTTGAGGTGGGCTAGCAGATGCATTTTCAGACATAAATCAGCTTTAGCCTGACCGAAGATGACTTCTAAAATTGAAAATAGTAAAAATAAAATTAGAAGGCCCTTAGATTTACTAATTAGATGTGGAGCTCTTTCTAACCCCTGTGAGGTTGCATCTTCTTCCAAGACTAGAATAGAATTATGGTATATCTGATTTGGTAGCATCCTCCTTGTCTCTACATTCAGCATCAAGAAGGTGCTTTATCAATGACTCCTCCTTGGCTTGGCTTCCCACTTTTTTCTCTTCACTTTTACCCCAAAGAACCAAGTAAAGCCCCACCGCAATGAAAATTGCACCAAGAATCCTGCAAAGAAAATAAGGTTCAAAAAAGTAAATTGCAATGCAAAGATAACAAATTTCTAAGCTTTTTTATTGGAATCTGTTCTTACCCTCCAGAGTATAACTGATCGCCAAGAATTAGAGTTGCCATGACAGCAACCAAAAGAGTCTGCATGGGCTGGAATACAGCAACAAACACAGGACCAACCTTTTGAATACACCATATTTGTAAAGAAAACACAATCCCAGAGGCCACAATTCCCTGAACAAGCACAAAATAGTGAATTTGATTTCATGAGAAAACCTTTATCTGACACTATGGAATGTGATAAAAGTATTGAAATTGAAGTTATTACAGCATATAGGATTGTGAACAGCTCTTCTCCTGATTGGATTTTCCATCGATTGATGTTGGTTTCTGCAAATGCTGCAATGACAAGGAATTGAAGCAATCCGAAAAAGCAAGTAAATGAAGTGAGTGTTAGTTTTGCTGGATACTTCTTCAAAACAGGTGCCTGCAACATTTTTAACTTTCCATATCAGCTCAAGAGGATAATCAGTGAAAAGGTTACTTAGTCGAATACATCATATTACAAGTAGTATTAAGAATTTGATCATATAGTATTATATAATGTGATGATGATAATGAAGGGCTAATCACCTGAAGGACCATCCAAGCAGCCCAAGATATGCAGTGACCAAACAAGAATATACAGCCCCATGTCCAGTTCTGTACATTTCTTGAAAATAAGGTTATCTGCTTTTGTTTGCTGTGTTAGGTGAAGAAGAGGAGGGCCTTTGAAAAGTGTGATGATAGTTGCGCCTCCTATACTTGCAATGGTTCCCAGAAGCTTTGCTAACCCATCTCTTCTTCCAAGATTCACTTGCTCAAGTCTGATAGAAAAAAAGAAACAGAGAATCAGATTAAAAAACAAAAATTTACCAGATTAAACCCGAAAAAACTTAGAGATTTAGTTACCTTATAGCAGAAGCCATAAGAAAAGTGATTGCAGGAACTGAGTTTTGCATTGCTGAAGCAAAAGTTGGAGATGCATAATACAATCCCTGAAGATAAAATCCTTGGTTTGCCATAATTCTGAGAACCAAGAAAGAGTATTTCGTAAGAGATTAATACACTACCAAATATACATCGTCACATATTCTCCTGAGAGATTTCTAATTACAAAAAATAAATAAAATAAATAAAATAAAATAAATTTCCCTTTAAAGCTATTAGAAGTCTCACCCCAGTGAAGCAAGAAGGAAGAACTGAACTAGCAAAGAGAAGGTAAGAGGTGGTCTTTCCTTCCTGAAAATAATACACAATTATAAGACTACTTGTATACAAAACCAGAGAAGATTATAGAAGGAAGAATGTGAAAGTAAAAAAATTGTATTGTAGTCTCACTTCTCCAAGAAATAAGCAAAAGGAGCTAACAAGAGGAGGGCAATGATGTTTCTATAAACTGGGTAAACCACTTTGCTAACACCAATGTTTAGTGCAACTCTAGTGACAATGTGGAAAACTGAGAAGCAGAATTGCAGAGCAAGCAATGCAAGAAGAAGTTTCATTTTCTCAGAAACAACACTACTCTTTCTTCCCACACTTTATTATGTGATCTTCTCACCTTAGTTTGGTTGAAGCACACAATATATCACAAGGGAAAGGAAAGGTTGCCGCACTTATATATACATTCAAATCATATATATTCATGAAGTTAACTTCATTTTAAAATGTGTATTATTTGAAGCATTAGGGTAGCTAACTAGATATGATAATTAATTATGAATTTAATATGTTAGATACTAGATCGTCCAATTAGCAAGTTTTGTCAATAGCATCACATCGGTAAGTCAAGTAAAAAGTAGAATTTGATAAGAGTCAATAAAAAAATCCCTCTTGTAATTGAGTTGTACAAATAAGAAGCATAATAATAGTAATAAATAACAATCATTTGAAATATTTTTACCATTCTTCAATTTGCATTATTTTTTCCTTATATTCTCTACATTTTCTCACTAAATAATGAAAAAAATATATCTAGAGTAATTGGGATGCAAAGTTTCATCTGTGATTGATTTAAATTCAATCATATTTTCTCACTGGATCATGATTTTGGACTTCCGATGGGAGACAATATTGAGGTAAGGCATGTTGAACAGGTAGGTAGAGAATGGCCAACATGCATATTTGCTCCAAAAAGGAAACTTTGTCCTTTTGCATATAATTTCAACCTCATCTTAGTAGGTTTCAATTATAATTGCCGATGATGTTATTAGACTCATACAGCCTAAATGCAATATTCAAGAGTTCTTTTATTTTTTATTTTTTTTTGTATGTCTATTACATTTATAAATTGATACATTGTCAATAAATCTATTTTAATTTATTTCCTTCATTTGTGTTTTCACTTCTATATTCATTTTATATTGCATCATCAGTTTGTATTTTTATGAGTTAATTCTTATATATAGATATTATTTATTATAATTATTATATAAGATTAGGTGGTTAAATTAAAATGGTGGTTGAGGTCGTTTGTGAACCCAAAAAACAATAAAAATAGAGGGAGAGATTGAGAAAGGAATCAAAGGAGGCATGTGGTCCTCCATATGATTTGGGTATTTTCTATACTCTGTGGAGAGAAATAAAATGGTATTAAAAGAGTGAAAACACATGTAAACCAATATACATTAAAGTTATCAATTTTGTATTAATTTGTAGCGAGCTGCCGCCAGACGACACTTAACTGAACAGAGTTTAGTGGCTTGGTAATATCAGTTGTTCATGTTCTCCAGTTACATATTTTATTTATTATTACCAATTTTATATACAATTTTTTTTTTAATTTAAATTAATACGAGTTACATCTATAAACTTAAGCATCCTAACATGCAAATTCGTGCATTAGTATGACACATTCTCTCATCAAGACATCTCTCTAATTTTCTTATAATGTCAGTCGCTAGAACATGTTTTGTCCCGTTATTGAGTATGTGCTGTGCATGAAAATTTTGATCCTGATTCGTGAACCTCTTTTCAACTTGCCGAATGGGGATTTTAACAAAGTTTCAATTTGTAAATAATGAGAATATTCCCTCCAAAATGAAATTATTAGATGAGATTCTCTCATTGGACATTACAATCATTTGGGCAACATGGGGCTGTCTCAGGGCTCATTATTTGTTTTGTCAGAGCACTCATTATGTAGCCTGAAAGGCTTCTTCTGAAAATGCATAAACATTTAAATATAATAAACTGAAATTCAACACGAGTTACATTCAAGTTGTTACTGGCTAACTGCAGCACCAATTTGTGTAATTAAATTGCAGAAACACTCACCCATAAATGCAAGAAAGGAGCAGCTGACTTTTAGCATGTTTGCTCTATGTAGTCTCAGCATATATACATATACATATATCCTTATGAATACTTGCCAATTAACTTAACAAGTGAACAATTCAATCTATGATGGTAATTAGATATATGAACTACATTTCTATAAATCAAAATCCCTCCATATAGTCACCATATTCAAAATTTGGGGATCAATGTGTTGGGTCTCAAAACTGTTAATAGTAAAAAAAAATGAGGAATCCAAACTCTCTCTTGGGGGGATTCTCCAAGTATGAGCTTCTATAATGGTTTGGGACTTTGAGAGAAACCAAGTAACATAAAACAAGTTCTTATAAGGTGAGTTCAAAATGAGTTCTTTCTACAAGGATGATAAAGAAAGAGATGGAGATTGATATCTTACATGAGCTTGAGATGCCACAAGAACTGTTTCAAAGATGATAGAATCAAGCCTACAGCCTTTATGGCCATACGAGATTTAAACCTGTTGAAGAAAAAACTGATAATTATGAATCATGGGTATTTACATTTGCTTTCATCACTAATTAACAACATATCATAATTAGATCACAGGATAGGATATTAACATTAAGTTCTCCAGAAATAATAATATGAAAAATTGTTCTAGAGTCAAAATCAATGAGGCTTTTCTTTCCCAAGTTAATTCAACAGATAGGATTATAGCAGCAACTACACATTTATGCATGGACATTCTGCTATAAAAAGTTTTGAAAGGTTGAGTTAGTTCTTCTATGAGAGAAATCAGTACACAAACGGGGTTTACATTTCTTTCTATTGTCATTCAACTGTATGATCATCACATTTCTGTTATCAAAACAGGCTGAATAAAATTAAGAACTGATTAAAGTAGACTGCTGGTATCTAACATTTTTGTCATCAAATAGTACTACAACGAGAATAACCATCTCTAGCTTTCTATGTTACAGCAACTCTTTCTTCACACATCTTGACGCTGTTATACAACCAGCAAATGAAGCTTGAAAGAAAAAGGAAACAAGTCTAGCAACCCCGACATCAATGTGTACACCAAAAATTCAACAGTTGAGCATGGGATCCATAGCTTTGCCAAAGCAACATGCTAAGCCTAACTCATTCAACATAATATGCAAAACTGAATACCTAAACAAAATATTTGATAACAGAAAGCAGAAGAAGAACCATGTCTGGCGATATTGTACAACCAAAGAAGAAATAACACTCTGCAATTGGTGAGCAGCAGCAAGAAACTCCGTTTTTGGAAACTGGTGTTGGATTACTTATGCCTGAAAACAATTACAATTGCAGTGCAGTTATCTTTACAGCGCCGCTCAAGAACTGCTTCCCTTACAAGATGACGGCTCACAGCCGTAACAGACAAACCCTCCTGCAAAAGTGTAAGCCTCTTCTAGAATCAGTAAAAATGAGGAAGAAGAGTTAAAAGTTTAAAATAAGAGAATTATGAGTGCACAACAATAATGAAGATGGATCAGTATCCTCCTAACTTAAGGTTTAAATGCACATCAGCTGTTTATGAAACTTAATGGTACTCTACATTGACCACAAAGTTAAAAATGGCCCCAAAATAATTCAATTTCTATTATTCATCTTCATCTGCCCATTATACCATTTATTGTTAAAAACATTTCAGAGAGAATTAGGTCACCCGCTGTTGTCAGATTGAAGACTGAAATCAGAATTATCCTTCACTGGGACGACCAGTAAGAGGGAAAAATAAAAATTCATGTTTATGAAAAACAATAACCTGGCAAACTAATATAAGTTCCAAAACGAAAGCATCAAAATGCATAAAAACTCTGACAAAAGAAATTGAAAGTCTGCTCTGACCTTCAGTAATTTCTGTACAAATTCAACAGCATCACTTGGTCCAAACACCTGAAATGAATGCAGAACATCATTACATTATAACAACAGAATGCAACGGAAAAGACTAATGAGTAAAAGAGACTTCTCATCATATGTATGGATATGTCAAAACAATTAATA
>JANKKC010042803.1:0-10361 GCA_026225755.1 Bursera bipinnata
AAAGCCAATAAAATGACATTAATTGACGATGATGTACAACCGATATATTATTTGATTATTTCAGGCCTCTTGGAAGGACTTTTTGTGACAGATCGATTAGTGGAGCTTTCTGTTCATTTATTTAGAGGAAAGGAAGATGGTAGTGCTTGTAAAGACGAAGAACAGACAAGAAACATTAATAAATAATAAAATGACGCGGAGAAAAACATTTGAGAAGGAAGATATTTGGCAAGTTGGAGTGGAGAGTGGCTAGGTTGTATTAAACTTTGGTTGGTATTCAACAGATTACAGATTACATATACGTAATCCACGAATTGTGTGAATTGATTTAATGATATTAAATCATACTATTCTGTCTAAATAATTGTCCCTCCCAAATTTTAATGATGTATGAAATAATATGACATTCATTAAATAAATTATAAAATAGTATGATAATTAATTTATGGTAATACATTATTCGATACATTATTTAAGATAAATATGAGAGAGAATAGTTTGAGAATAATAATATTACTTTTTTAATATCATCCATGAAAATCCTTACATAATTAAATGTGTTTAACTAATTTAGTTAAAAATTAATAATATTATGTTGTTTCTCAATTTTACTATGATCTTAATGGTTAATATTCAATTCATTTAAAGTCATATGTTCTTTGTCACATAAATCCACTTCTATATAAGAATTGTCATCATGATGCATTCAATGTAGAGGCTTGTATTAGTGTGTCATATTTGTTATGTCTAACTAAGATAAAATAAAATTTTTAGGAAGATGAACACAAACTGTTTAATTATTCATATCAGAAGTCTAAACTCATATACGACATGATTCTTAAACAGTGACACATAAATATGAATAATAAACGGTTCATATTCATATCTCATATGAATATATGTTACTTAACCAGTTTATGTTTCTAAAACATTAACACGATTATAACTCTTTTACAAAGTTAGGGTTTTTACTTTTTATTGTATTCTTTTATCTTTTATTTATTTACAGATATATCTTTATTCTTTCTAATTAAAGCTAAATTATTATTTGTTTCATAATGTATTTGTCTCATAAATATATTTATGTCATAAATCGGTTGATGACACTTACTATAGATACAACATAATTATTAAACACGTTATTAATTAACTTTCAACATAATTACGATTAAAGTCAACCCTAACTCATTAGGTCAATATCATGTTGATGAATCTTGTCAAAATTGTCACTCTTTAGAGAGTGTAATTAAATACGTTTCTATAACACAACAGAAAGGACTTGACAATGCAAAGGCATGTAGAGAAAGTTATATACTTTCCACAACCTCAAGACTCACAACTTACATTTAGAAATTAAAAAAAAAAAATCTTCTAATTAACAACGCACAATGTACATTTTTACATCTCATTTTGTTATAATTAATTATTAAACAATTACTTAAACAAAGTTTAATCTATCAGGTAAGGACTAAGATTTATTACCCTCGAATGACCCATTTGTCAAGGGCAATGTAAGGATAAAAGAATTTAAATTTAAATATGTTAACTTTGCTAGCATGTTAAACAATCACTTAACCCGAAAGCTTAAGCGGTGAGGTAAAAACTCAATATTAATATATTGCTTTGAGTCTAAAATTAATAATTACATAATTTCTAATAAGCAAAAAAAATTATAAGCATTACTCTTAATTTAACTATTAGTTAGTTTCCTACAGCAATGATGGACAAAGACATGCACAGACCGGGCAAAACAATCATGGGCCTAATTTTTAATTCTAATTTACTTTTAATAAGTAGAAATATATAAGGAAAATTTGTCAAAATAGTCAAGTGGAGAGGGTTAAAATGAGATATAGTCAACTTTACAAAATTCTCTCATCTACCTAGCCAACCTCAGCAATAAACACATAAAAAACCCAAAATACCCTTGTCTCTTTTATAAACCTTCTCTTCTATTATGTTGAATTAAACTATAACTCTCTCTCTCTCCTCTCTCTCTTGCCAATCCATTCTCTCTTCTACACATCCCATGATTCACTCTCTTCATCTATTATAAGTCATCATTATATTTATTCCATACTTTTTCTTCATTTACTTTGTGTATTTATTCATGCTTTAGATTTGTTGTAATGGGTTTTGAAGTTTGAAGTTGGCTTGTGTTGATTTGTTAAGATTTTGTTTTTAAGTTTGAAGTTGAGTTTTTTTATTGTTTTTCAAAGTTTAAAGTTAGGTATTGTTGAGTAGTTGATTGTATTTCGAACTTACGGTGTTTCGAAATTGACAGAGAAGGTGAAAGATCGCTGAAATGGACCGTGACTGTCTATATGCCAGACCTACACAGTCTGTGTAGGATTGTATAGGTCTAACATAGACCTTCACCATCCAAGCAAAGGTCTAACACAGACTTTCACAGTCCACGTGAAGGTTTGTATTAGACCTAC
Source organism: Bursera bipinnata (assembly GCA_026225755.1). Taxonomy (NCBI): domain Eukaryota; kingdom Viridiplantae; phylum Streptophyta; class Magnoliopsida; order Sapindales; family Burseraceae; genus Bursera; species Bursera bipinnata. The sequence continues at coordinate 2,442 of JANKKC010042803.1, forward strand.
ATGATCTGTGTAAGACCGTGTAGGTTTGACACTTAGATCTTCATAGTATATCCATAGGCCTATACGGTCCTAAGTCTAGAACATGTATTTTACAAGTTAAATGGGACAGAGAAATTTCGACAAAACCTTCATTTCAGTCTCATAGTAAGTAATCAAATAAGTGAATTGATACTATTAGATTAGAGCACTAGAAAACGTAAAACTAGAAAACTTGTAAAATAAATATTATGAGCTATAAAATGCATGTTCTGGACTTAGGACCATGAGGACCGTGTAGGTCTATGGATGGACTGTGATGGTCTGTGTGCTAGACCTACACAGTCTATGTAGGATCTTGTAGATCTAACACGGATATTCACTTGGACTGTAAAGGTCTATATTAGACCTACACAATCATACACGGACCGTGTAGGTCTGGTATGTAGACCGTCATGGTCGATTTCAGTGATCTTTCATCTTCTTCGTCAACATTGAAATACCCCAACTTTGAATCATAATCAACTAATCAACAATACCGAACTTCAAACTTTGAAAAACAATCGACAAAACTCAACTTCAAACTTAAAACACAATCTCAGTAAATCAACACCACCCAACTTCAAACTTCAAAACTAATTACAACAAATCAAAAGCATAAATCAATACATGAAGTAAATGAAGAAAAAATTGTGGAATAAACATAATGATGACTTATAATAGATGACGAGAATGAATCTTGGGATGTGTTGAAGAGAGAATGGATTGGCAAGAAAGAAAGAAGAGAGAGAGTTATGATTTAATTCAATAGAATGAAAGATAAGGGTTTATAAAAGAGACATTGGTATTTTGGGTTTTCTGTGGGTTTATTGCTGAGCTTGGCTAGGTGGATGAGAGAATTTGGTAAGGTTGATTATATTTCATTTTGACCTCCTCCACTTGACTATTTTGACAAATTTTTTAATATAGAGATTGTACATATGATTCACTGTTTGTGCTATATTATAATTAATTTACATCATGACTGATGTAGTATAAAATTTTGTTGGTATTTAATTTGAGTTGAGTTATAGTATTGATGGACAAATTGCAAATCAAGACAAGACAATCCAAATATTTTCATTTAAAGTGTATGGAAGAAGGGTTGATATTAAGGTTCTTAATATCATGTTGCTATAACTTAGAAAGTGTTACCCAAATATAGGTAATATTAAATAGTTTAGTGCTCAGTGAGTCCAAGTGTCAAGTCTACAGGAAAATGTTTAACAAGATCAATGGTTTTTATGTGATTGTCTAAGGAAAAGGTGGATGACGTGTTGATTGATTTTTAAAGAAGACCAAATTAAATATTAAGATTCAAGTGTTGATCTGTCCAAATGGGTGTTCTTTTACTTGAAACCGTAGAGTGTCATATAATATTTAATAGTTTTTGACAAAAAGTATTAAGTGTCAGATAGATCATAGCATATAATTTTTTTTTTTAATAACAAATTTTACAAAATCCTTTAATGTAGATTAACATTAAAATAAAGAAATAAAAAATATTTGGGCCATCAACTGGCGGCCCAAACTGGTGTCCCAAACCACTCTAACAGTGGAAAAACAGTAAAAACAGACATTTCATATCAGATAATTGGAGAACGATCCATCTATGCCTCTCCATACAACACCCTCGATATGTCTGTTCTGAGTTCACTTCCACTGCTCCACCACCGCTATCGCAACCAATCTCTCCTTATTCGAAGGAACACTCCAACTCCAAGCTCAAATAGTAAACATTCACTTCGCTCTAAATTCAACGCCAAGTCATCGCTTTCTCTCTCAATCAAAACCAACCAAAGACGATCTTCTTCCCTATCAACCCACGAACCCCTTTTCCTCCAAGAAATAACCAGTCTCTGTGAATCCAAACACCTCGCCCAAGCTTTCTTTCTCTTGCAGGAGAATTCACGCAATGCCCACGTCAAAGAAGCTATGGGTATGTTGTTACAAGCCTGCGGGCAACAGAAAAGCATTGAAATTGGTAAAAAAGTCCATGAGATGATTTTAGCTTCAACCCAGTATAGGAATGACCTCGGTCTCAAGACTCGCCTCATTACTATGTATTCCTTGTGTGGGTCTGCGTTGGATTCTCGTAGTGTTTTCGAAAATTTAGAGACGAAAAATCTGTTTCAATGGAATGCAATAGTTAGTGGGTACACTAGAAATGAGCTTTATGATGATGCATTGAACATGTTTGTGGAACTGGTTTCGGTTACGGAGCTGAAGCCTGATAATTTTACTTTGCCTTGTGTGATCAAGGCTTGTGGAGGGATTAATTATGTGGGATTTGGATATGTTGTTCATGGGATGGCAGTGAAGATGGGTTTGATTGTAGACGTGTTTGTGGGTAATGCTTTGGTTGCAATGTATGGGAAATGTGGGTTTGTTGAGGAAATGTTGAAAGTATATGATTTAATGCCTGAAAGAAACTTGGTTTCCTGGAATTCAGTAGTTCGTGGGTTTTCGGAGAATGGTTTATCTCGTGAGAGTTTTGATTTTTTCGTGAAGATGATGGGCTGTGAGGACGGCTTGATACCAGATGTTGCAACGCTAGTGACTGTGTTACCGGTTTGCGCATCCGAAGGAGATGTGGAAATGGGAAGGTCGGTTCATGCTTTAGCAACAAAATTGGGGCTGAATGAAGAATTAATGGTGAAAAATGCCTTGATGGATATGTATTCAAAATGTGGGTACTTAGCTGAAGCTCAAATTTTATTTGATAAGATAAATAATAAAAATGTTGTTTCTTGGAATACCATCCTTGGAGCTTTCTCTATGGCGGGAGATATACGTGGAACGTTTCAGCTTCTACGGAAAATGCAAATGGAAGAGAAAGAAATTAAGGTAAATGAGGTCACAATTTTGAATATATTGACAATTTGCTTGGAGAAGTCAGAGTTGGTGAGCTTGAAGGAAATTCATGGATATTCAATAAGACATGGGTTTCAGAACGATGAACTGGTTGCCAACGCTTTTGTTGCAGCCTATGCAAAGTGTGGATCACCATCTTCTGCTGAGCATGTCTTTCATATCATGGAGTCTAGAACAGTCAGCTCGTGGAATGCACTTCTTGGTGGTCATGCACAGAATGGTGATCCTTCAAAGGCTTTAGATTTTTTCCTCGAAATGACATATTCAGGCTTGGAACCTGACTGGTTTAGCATTGGTAGCCTGCTGTTAGCCTGCACCCATCTCAAGTCCTTACACCATGGCAAACAGATTCATGGATTTGTGCTACGTAATGGGTTGGAAACAGATTCATTTATTTGCATCTCAATACTATCGCTTTATATGCACTGTGAAAAATCATCTTCTGCAAGAGTACTGTTCGATTCAATGGATGATAAAAGTCTAGTATCATGGAACACGATGATAGCAGGTTACTCACAGAACAGACTTCCGGAGGAAGCTCTAGTTCTCTTTCGGCAGATGTTAGCTAATGGAAAAAAACCTTGTGAGATTGCCTTAACGGGTGTGCTTGCATCCTGTTCACAGCTATCAGCTTTGCGGCTGGGAAAAGAAACTCATTGTTATGCTGTAAAAGCTAGCCTCACTTATGACATATTTGTTGGTTGTTCAATCATAGATATGTATGCAAAATGTGGTTGTATAGAACAATCTCGGTGGATTTTTGACAGGTTAAAGCATAAAGATGTGGCATCCTGGAATTCTATTATTGTGGGATACGGAATACATGGATATGGAAAAGAGGCAATAGAGCTATTTGAAAAGATGCAGGCACTGGGCCAGAAGCCAGATGGCTTCACATTTGTTGGTATTTTAATGGCTTGTAGCCATGCCGGGCTGGTTGAAGATGGGCTGAAATATTTCAACCTGATGCAGAACTTCCATGGAGTAAAACCAAAACTACAGCATTATGCATGTGTCGTAGACATGCTAGGTCGCGCAGGACAATTGGATGATGCTTTAAAGCTCATAGATGAGATGCCTGAGGAACCAGATGCTGGAGTCTGGAGCTCATTGCTCAGTTCCTGTAGAACGTATGGTGCTTTGGATATGGGGGAGAAGGTTGCAAAAAAGTTATTAGCACTGGAGCCAGACAAAGCAGAAAATTATGTGCTGCTCTCAAATTTATTCGCTGGCTCATCAAAGTGGGACAATGTGAGGAAGATACGCCAAAATATGAAGGAGATGGGCCTTCAAAAGGATGCAGGCCGCAGTTGGATTGAACTTGGAGGGAATGTTTATAGCTTTATTGCTGGTGATGATATGCTACCAGAATCACAAGAAATCCGGGAGATGTGGAGACAGTTAGAGGACAAGATCATTAAAATTGGATATAAACCTCACACAGATTCTGTGCTCCATGAACTACAGGATGGGGAGAAGATAAACTTATTGCGGGGCCATAGTGAGAAGCTTGCAATTTCCTATGGGTTGTTGAAGACAGCGAAAGGTGTAACACTGAGGGTTAGCAAGAACCTGCGCATTTGTGTAGATTGTCATAATGCGGCTAAGTTAATTTCAAAGGTTGCTGAAAGGGAGATAGTTGTGAGAGACAACAAGCGCTTTCATCATTTTAGAGATGGGTTTTGCTCTTGCGGGGATTATTGGTAGGCCAATCTTTTCTCATATATTATGAGACTAGAAATGGAAATACAGGTGAACAAAGGGTTACTACAGCTTATTGCTGGTTGCACTCTTCCCCTTCCATCTTCTATTCATTAACCAATCTGCCATACCAATACGTTCTTAATCAAGTCTTTAAAATTTGATTGGAACTCTCAAAGCTAGAAGATACGGGTGTAGACACTGGATATCTCATTTTTCAATGACAAGATACATGTTTAGTATAGGCTTTTATAGCATAAGTTATGAGCAATGTTGACTATCCAATCAACTACTGTATCATAACTTATGGCATAATATTAAATGGCCGATAAAAATTAATAATAAATAAATGATAGTCTTAATGTATATCCCACGAATAAATAATGAATATCTATGTAACATGATTAATTTACTTTAAAAGTCATATTTTTTATTTGGAAATTTATTAGATATAATAAAATATTTAATAAAACATAATTTTTAAGATACGTTAATAATTTTGATAATTAGATTTTTTTTTTTTTTTACACATATCAAGATTATCTTAAATAAAAATTTATAATGAATAATTACTCATCTAATAAAGTTGAATTGGAAGATAATTTTCCAAGACAAAAGAAAAGTAAGATTTTAGTAATTCCTTTATTATTAACCCTAGGAGAGAAAGAAGCAAAATTATTTAAGAATTCTAATTCATTTTCTGTGGAACTAACTCAAATTGAACACACTTTTCAGGTTTGGTAAGTAGTAGAGGTATATTATTATCAATCAACAAGATGTATTAATTTGATTATTAAATCTAATAATTATCAAAATCTAAAACTATATAGTTAACCATAATAGAAAGATTGTATAATAAATGGATTATAGTAAAATTTAATTTTATATAATAAAGAGAGAGATGATAAGTTGGTTGCCCCCAATTCGAGTTCAGAGTATCTCTATCACAACTCAATTAACAACAGCTGACCATTGCAGCTAAACGCCCTTTACGAGATGACCCATTTGTATTTGAGTTAATCTGAAGCAGACCCGCTTCGGGGCTCCATTCAAACGCGAGGAAAAGCTTTCTGCTAAGTCAGTGACTGCAACTCTTGAAAATGGCAAGTGTGCCATCATCCTCGCCTTCCTCTGATTCTCGGACCTCGGCCACTCACCCTACTCAACCTAGGCGCGAGGTGGTCCTCTCTTTCTCTCTGTAGATATATAAATAATGTGTATACGTTAGTGTTCGTTGTATTGATTCTCTTGAGGGTTTGTGTGCATGTAAGGTGGATGATGTTGCCACCGAGAATGGTGCCTTCAACGTATTCGAGAAAAAGCCTGACTTAGTACCCCAACATTTTCAGTAAGTTTTTTTTTTTTTTTTTTTTTTCCAGCATGTGTATGTTCTCAGATGAGGTCATATTTTAATATCTTTTTTTTAGGAATCACCATAATCGTTTATTTTTAGTACAATATTCTTTGCCAAAGTTTAGTTAAGAAAATTTGAAACAAAAATTTTTGAAATGATGATTTGAATTCATTCAAGTGGGTCTTTAACTTCGTCTTTGTAGAGAATTTTAAATTTCAAACTTTTTGCGTCTGTTCTTAATTATGTACCCTAGACTGATCTGAGAAGGAAGATTCTTTTGTGGTTTGGCAAATGACGTACGAGGCCGCTTGTAGTCAATTGTAGTGTACTTTTGGTTATGCAATAACATGTATTTGTATATTTAAAGTTGAAGAGAAATTTTAGCATGGTGTTAGCCAGTAACTGAGTTGAAAGTAAATTTTTTTAATTATAGTTGGTGAACATTGTCCATGTAAAAAAGAAAAAAAAATGAAAAATGAAGGAAGCCCTTATAATATATCAGACTGATAATTTCTTGTCCGAAGGACATGAAATTAGGTTCGCTTGGACAACCATACAACAAAATTGCTAGGACATGTTGTTTTCCTGTGGATGTCTTTTTCATGTTCAGATTTATAAATTTGCCTGGAATCTTTAGTTAAAAATTTAATAAGTTTACCCATTCGAGTAGTTTAGATCCTTTGGGGGTTTTTCTTTGTATTAACGGATGCATGGAGTATTAGTTAGTGCTCTGCTTATTAATGCCATTAAATGGCTCTGCTTGTTCCAAACTTAATTCATGTTTCAGTTCTTGATATACGCTCTTGCTCTGTATCTCTCCTGCGTATGCATGTGCCTGTATGGTACATGTTCCTTCCTGAAGTATTTCCCATACAATCGGACCATTTTCCCAAATTTTTCTCTTAGCAACTCCTATGTTAGAAGCAAGATGTCGTCTAATTAGACCACAAATTACATACTGCACTGCACAGTCACATGCAGATACACTTTCCCACGTAGAATAAGTGAACTCTGTTATTTGTCATCCTAAAATGTTTTAACAGTCCTCAGAAATCAACTTCTTTTTGTGTGACATTCTTATAAATGATGTGTGAGTCTTTAAAAGGAAAAGAAAATGTGAAGATTGGATAGATTTGAAATAGTCAGTAACTAAGCCTGATCTCTAAAATGATGCTTCTTTAATGGATTTCTTTCTCAAACATTCCATAACGTTGCTGTTCTGGTATACTTGATAGTGGATTAACTGACCATTAGTAAAAACAAAGTTTTTAGATTTGCTTTTATTACTTGAATCTGTTGTGAAGCAAAGCTCTGTCTGGGGTTCTCAATTTTATTAATTTGAAAAGTTATGCACTTGATTCACAATGACTCCTGAATTGTTGAGAGTCAATTGCAGTGGATTAACTTCTACAGTGCAGTTAATATTTACTTGTTTTAGCCTTAAAGATGATATGATACATTTCACTTTGGTTAGCATTCTCAATAGCATGGACTACATTGAGAAGTATAAAAAATATGAAGTGGACTGCACTCGGAGGCTAATGGCGAAATACTTCTCGAAGAAGAATCTTTATGGGGGTAAACAGCTATGCTCTTAGTTCTTGCTTGCTCTTTACACTCGAATACACTTTACTTTCTGATTTGTCTGTAGAATAGACTGGTTAAACTTATGATTTTTATTTCCTTTTCTTCCAGGTAACATATTTGAGGAAAATATGACAATAGATGATGAGATCATAATGTCCAGCAGGTATAACGGAATTAATAATGATATTTACAGTGGGGAATTTCTTATGTTGTATCATGACCTAAGCTTTCTTATGTTGTATCATGACCTAAGCTGTCTTTTGAAAATCTATCTCCAGGTGGCCATGCACTCGTTCGTTTGCAGATCCAGTGCAGGGTTTTGAAGCTCAGAATAGCAGCGGTTCATCTTCAACAGCAGAAAGCCCAAATAATATTTCAAATGGCAAGCT
>JANKKC010042804.1:0-10362 GCA_026225755.1 Bursera bipinnata
GTGTGTGTGTGTGTGTGTGTGTGTGTGTGTGTGTGTGTGTGTGTGTGTGTGTGTGTGTGTGTGTGTGTGTGTATTAAATTTTTATAACAGAGGTTTTGTGATGATTAATGAAATATATTAGAGTTTTGTGTGATTAATGAAATTTCTCTAGAACCTTTTATTATTTTGTTAACTTTTGGATAAGACAAATAAAGGTAAAAAAGTCTTAAAAAAGAATCTAGGAATGTCTATGTTACTTTAGTCAAACTTTATAAGTGTCTATGTCATTTCCTCAAAATTTGAACGGAGTTTGTTATTTTATCTAAATATTGGGGGTATTTATTATTTATCTCACTAAAAGAATGATATCTCTCTGGTACTTTATATAAGTTTACAAATTATTTCATTATTAATTTTACTAAGTTTATGATTCATCAGAAAATTTGCATCTCTTACTGAAATACCAAAATAAAACATGCCTCATTTGTTTAAAACAAATAACATTTTGAATCTTATTTTATCAACCAAAATTAATTACTGAATAATTTATTTAAGAGAGAGAGTACTTAAAGTTATGTAAACTTCTGAAAAGCCTAGTTGTACATAACTTAAAAATTAAACCAAATACAAGCAAGGTAAGGTTATTGTAATTTAAATTTTAATTTTACTCTAATTTTTTATATTGGTTCATAACAATAATGCTCATTGATGTAATTATTAAGTCAAAGTCAATAAAGGCATTTCAGAGTAATGGTGCTCATTGATGAGAGACATCTTGTCATCTTCCAGGAAAAAGAGGAAGCAGAAGTGCTGAGAAAACAAACAGAAAATTCTTAGTGTTTTCCCACTAATTCTCTTCTCTTTCAGTAGGTGCTTCGTTTAGTTTAAAGCAAAGAGAGAGCCTCTGGGCTCTGCCCTCTGCTTCAAATCTTTCTCTGAATCAACCAGTGGCTTCGAAACACGTTTGGAACTGTAAGTTTCTACGCATTCTTGAATTTTATTATATTTATTTTTTATGTTTTAATTATCTTAATTTTAAAAAGCAAATGCATCTGGTTGGTTTGTTTGATAATAAAAATAGAAAATCTTGAACATCATATCAAACACAGTTAGTTAATTAATAGATCCAACACAAGAAATTAAAAAAAAAAAAAACTATTTTGAATCAAAAAATAGTTACGAAAAAAATTATTGAAAACTTTAGCATGAATTTGAAAATTTCTTTTTTAAAAACTTTTTCTTTTTGTCCATGTTGTTTAAATAAAATACTAATTTATTCATTGTTTTTTTTAATTATTTTATTATTATAGTTGGCATAATTGTTTTTTTTTTTAATCACAATGTGTAGAACCTTAAATATCAAAATATAATAAATATAGATTTATGTATGTTACGAGGGAAGATTCTTGACACTTTCCTTTGTTACAAGGGAATGTACTACGTGATAGAAATGGAGAGAGAAAATAATTAAACATTTCCTTCACTTGAAAACACTCACAGATCCTATGGGCTCTGTCCTCTGCTTCTCACCAAATATCAAAATATAACTAATTTCTTTCTTTGAAGGAACCACTCAATTCCAACTCACTTCAAAGCTCAGTAAATCTGTTAAAATATTATATATACTTTTTTTTTTAATATTTTGTCTATGTTATCTTTCACCTTTTTTAATTAATTGATTTATTTATAAAAATTTTAGTATAATGTCAAATTAATTGGTTCTGATTAGGCTAAATAATACTTTATGTTCAACTGGAAATCACATCAAAGTTTACACATAACCATACACTTACATCTTAAACAACCTTAAAGGATTAAAATTCTTTGGATCAGTTAGAATATATTTTAAAATCAAGCTTAATTTTACAGATCACAAAATAATATCAACATTTGATTTTGCTTTCACCAAATAAATTAGGTTTTTTTATTTTTTAAGATAATCCTTTTTCTATTAGAAAAAAGATTGAATTCACTTTTATTTTCCAATTTTACAGGATCTTATAGAGCAAGGGAAATTGATTTACAACTGAGTTTGTATAATCAATTGCTACAATGAGCAACCAAATAGTATGTTCAAATAGTTCCTCTTCCTCTTCTACATGGAAATATGACGTCTTTTTAAGTTTTAGAGGTGAAGACACCCGAAATAGCTTCACAAGTCATCTGTATAATGCTTTGAAACAAAGGGTTAACGTATATAAGGATGACAAAAATCTTGAGAGAGGAAAACATATTTCATCCGAGCTCCTTCAAGCAATTGAAGAATCGCAAATTTCAATTATCGTTTTGTCGAGAAACTACGCTTCTTCCACTTGGTGCTTGGATGAACTTGAAAAGATTGTTCAATGTCGAAACACAAAGGATCAAATTGTTTTCCCAATTTTTTATCATGTGGATCCATCCATGGTAAGAAAACAAACAGGATCCTTTCAAGAAGCTTTTGTTGAACATGAAAAAAAATTTCGGGAAAATAAAGAAAAAGTTCATAGTTGGAGGAATGCTTTAAGAAAGGTGGCCGATCTTGCTGGATGGGATGCAAAAGACAGGTAGCAAATATTTCTCCTTTTACTTACTATATTTAAAAGCTTAATCTCCCGTGCAACAAGCATAACTTCAATATTCAGGTATATGTATTCTAGCTTTCTCATGGTTCATACTACTTCTCAGTCTTTAATGTAGTTTAACAATTTTTTTTTAATCAATTAGCTAATTTTTCCAATAAGAATGTTCTTAAACATAAACATTTCCTAAAAGAAAAACTTCATAAATTTTATAATACAACACTTCTTTCATTAGATACATAAAGTAACTAAGTAGGATGCATTGCAATAAAATGTTAAGAATGACAAGTTTTGATGAGCTGTCTAATTTATGCTTTTAGACATTTTGATTTGAACATTCATTACAAGTTATTTCAAAGTGAGTTTCTGGTTTGATCCTCTGTGCAGTGTAATCTTGTAAATAATCAAGTAGTTAGGTGTAAGACTTTGAAGAAAAGAACAATAATCACTAAATAAGGAAAATAAGAATAGAATACATATTATTATTAAAAAAAAATACATTCTATGAATTTTGTGTATTTTCCAATTTTCTTTTGAAATCTTTTTTGTCAAGGATGATGCCTTGATTTACTTACTTCCCCCTTTATGTCGTACTAAATAAGTCTTTGCAATCAATTACTAGCATCAATATATATGGTATTATACTATTTTAGCAATAAATTTTCATTCTGCAGGAATGAGTCTGAACTTATCGAAGATATTATCAAGGAGATAAAAAGTAAATTAAGGCCAATAACATTTGAGATTTTCAAGGATTTAGTAGGAATAAATTTACGTGTTGAGGAGCTTAAGAGGTTGATCAATACAGGTGATGATGTTCGCATAATAGGGATTTATGGAATGGGAGGGATAGGTAAGACAACAATTGCAAGAGTTGTTTATGACCGGATTTCTTATCAATTTGAAGGAAGTAGTTTTCTTGCCAATGTTAGGGAAACTTCAGAAAAAGTTGATGGCCTAGTTTCTTTACAAGAGCAACTTGTTTCTGATATTCTAAGGGAACAAGGTAGTAAAATATATAATGTGTATGATGGAAAGAGCAAGATAATAACTATTTTACGATGCAAAAAAGTTCTAATCGTTGTAGATGATGTAGCCCATGTAGAGCAACTAAAAGCATTAGTTGGAAGACGTGATTGGTTTGGTCCAGGTAGTAGAATCATAATAACAACAAGAGATGAACATTTGTTAAAAATAGAAAATAGAGTAGATGAAGTGTATGAGGCTAAGGGACTAAATGATGATGAAGCACTACAACTCTTTAGTTTGAAAGCCTTTGAAAAGTATGAACCTCCCATTGACTACATGGGGCTGTCCAAACGTATTGTGGAGTATGCTGGGGGTCTTCCTTTAGCTCTTGAAGTTTGGGGTTCCTTTTTTTTTGGTAGAACTATGGATCAGTGGAAAGGTGCCGTAGAACGACTACAGACAGTTTCTACAAAGGGAATTTTAGATAAACTTAAAATAAGTTTTGATGGGCTAGAAGAACAAGAGCAGAAAATTTTTCTTGATGTTGCATGCTTTTTTAAAGGGGAGAATAAAGATCGTGCAACAAAAATTTTAGGTGGTTGTGGTTTTCGCTCAATAATTGGAATAAGTCTTCTCATTGAGAAATCTCTTATTAAGATTTCAAAGAATAATGAATTGTGGATGCATGACTTGTTACAAGAAATGGGTAAACAAATTGTTAAGAATGAATCTCCTGCGGACCCTGGAAGTCGTAGCAGATTGTGGGAGGAAGATGATATTCATCTTGTGCTAAAAAACAACATGGTAATCAATTTAGTAAGAACATGCATTTTCTAGGTTTATTTCTTTTTAAGCAATTGCTTCTATATAGTGCTATCAACATCCTAAGATATTTTTTTTTAACTTGTTTTTTGCTTTTATTTTTTTAGGGGACCGAAAAAGTTGAAGGTATAATGCTCAGTTCTCCTGAAAAGGATTTGTACTGTCGTGCTAATGCTTTTTCAAAGATGATCAACCTAAGACTACTTAAGATCAGAAGGGTAGAACTTTTAGATGGCCGCCTTGACTGCCTCTCTAACAAGTTAGTGTTACTTGATTGGAATTGTTGTCCTTTAGAATCCTTGCCACCAGAATTGCAACTAGATAAAGTTGTCGAACTCAACTTAGACCGTAGCCTCATCAAACAACTACCGAAGGAGATCAAAGTAAGATTTATTAATTAATTTTATTATTTGAATAAATACTTTTTTTGTTTAATGCATTTATCATTTGATCAATGTGGTTACTAAATTAAGAAAACAAACACTTTTTTGCCCCATTTTGTGGTCGATCAGCATTTCAACATGATGACATCCATCAGTTTCAAAGACTGTCAGTACCTGAAAAAAACACCAGACTTCACATATGCCCCGAATCTTGAGAATGTGGTTTTTCAAGGATGTAAAAGGTTGTGTGAGATTCACCCGTCTTTGCTACTTCACGACAACATTGCAACTTTAAACCTGAGCGATTGTAGAAGTCTTACAACTCTTGCAAACAAGATTCACATGAAAAAACTTGTAAAGCTTTGGCTTTCTTCCTGTTCAAAGCTGAAGAAGTTTCCGGAGGTTGTGGGAAGTATGGATGGCGTACAGTTGATTGATTTAAGTGATACTGCTATTAAAGAATTGCCATCATCAATTCAACTTCTGACTATTCATTCGTTGAATTTAAAAGACTGCAAGAATCTTGTGACTCTTCCTATGAATGCCCTCAAATCTGTAAAGTTTTTGTATGTTTGTTCTTGTTCCAAACTTCAAAACGGTTTTGACATCATCCAGTCTGAAACATGTAGTTCTGAGTCTCTTTTGTGTAATGTTTACAAAAGATTTGATCAGCACTATCAATACAGAAAGCGAAAATCAAATCTGCCTTTGCTCTCCCGTCTCAGTTTGTTGGAAAGAAGTATAGGTTCGACAGCTTTCAGATTTATTTCTTTAGGAAGTTTGTTTCTTAATGATTGTAAATTGGGTGACGAATCAATCCCGCGTGACTTTTTCAGCAACTTTCCTTTCTTATGGATATTGTCGCTACGTGGAAACAACTTTGTTTATTTGCCTGGAGGCATCGATCAGCTTTCTATGCTTATGAAACTTTTCTTGGAAGGTTGTAAGAGGCTTCAGTCACTGCCAGAACTTCCATCCAACATAGAAGTAGTTGATATAGGTGGTTGCGTTTCTTTACAAACCTTATCAAATGCATTAAGGCTATGCAATTCGAGACTTTCAGAATTAAACTGTGCAAACTGCTTTAAATTGAGTGGCGGCAGTAGTATGGCACTTTCCATGCTCAAAGAACGCTTGAATAAGGTTAGTCTCTCTCTCTCTCTCTCTCTGTTTTCTTTCTGTCTNCACTTTCCATGCTCAAAGAACGCTTGAATAAGGTTAGTCTCTCTCTCTCTCTCTCTCTGTTTTCTTTCTGTCCCTATCTCAGAAATTATTTAAGAGATTTTCTTTTCTCTCTCCATCGCAAACAATGGCATGATTATAAATATAGATATATTTTGTACAGGAGCCAAATCAGAGAGGTTCTATATTCAGCGCGTTTATTTCTGGAGCTGAAATTCCTGAGTGGTTCAGCTTCACGAGAATAAATAAAAAGTGGAATTATTATTCAACAAGAATAGAAAGGCCTCCATATTTCTGTAGTAGTAAGTTGTTGGGATTAGTCGTGGGTTGTGCTGTTGCTGTCGTTTTGTATGCCTATGTTCCTGGTTTTGATCGGAATTATTGGAGATTGAGCATGAACGTGAGAAATATTTTATTCAGTGCTTTTGAATTCAAAGGGGAGTTAGGAAAGCCCACATTGGACCATCTTTGGCTAGTATATATTCCTCGTGACACACTTGATAAATGTATTGGACCCAATGACTTCGAACTCCATCTAGAGTCGGCTGGGAGTATCATGGTGAAAAAGTGTGGGGTCCATCCAATATATGAGGAAGACGTGGAAGAGTTTAACAAAATAGATAACCAATCAACGTTTTGGAATGTGAAAGATAGGAATGTGAAAGAGTTTGATCATCAAGATTTGGTTGGATCAACTAAATGTTTTGAAGGCACCGAAATTCTTTCAAAGTGGATTCAAGGCCCATTTTGGGTTTAAGAATTGTTAATATTTGACCACCATGACCATGAGTGGAAGCTGGACCTTTTTATTAATTACTACAGAATTGTTTTCGCTATTATTATTTTATTTTTATTTACGGGATGTTGAATATTGTAACTTGTAACTGGTCTCTTTCAGAGTTTTTAATATTAGTTTCTCTTCTTTATATATATATATATATATATTTGTATTTAATTGGTTTGCCTATAAGATAAATAGCCCCATCATTAAGGATAGTTTTAAAATTTATATTTAAACAAAATAAAAAATCCTTATTAATTTAAAAATATTGTTCGAAAGATGAAGATAATTTGTGGAAACGTATAATTCTTAAATATATAGAATTTACTTCTATTTTAAAAAAGTTTGAATTCAAGGATTCCGATTTACATGGTAATGTTATATAAACATTTTATATGGTAATATTATCCATTTAATATTTTAAAATGTTATTACTTTTAGTTTCTTAAAAAAATATAAAACTATAGTATATAATTTATGTTATTTAAATATTATAAAATATGTATTGAGTTGGCAAAGGGTTAGGTAAAAATAGTAGCAAGCTGACTACCTTATAAAAAATGAGAAGGCTTGTCTTGGGTCTGGAACTATTTAGACCAGTTCAGATCGGACTGGGCTTTAATCAGTTCAGATCGGACCAATATTAACATCTTCTTTCTTCTTCTGTGTAAACTTACCGATTAGTCAGTGTAACTGTTTAACCGTATTCAATTTTAGGATGGCTACAAAAATTTTGAAATTTTAAGCAAATTTTGTCTCTAATTGATTTGATGTTGGTGTTAGCATGGATTTTCTGGTGCTTTTCTCTCCAGCTGTTGGGTTCCGTTTATACTAACTTGTAGTTCTCTGATGATGGTCAGATATGGATGTAAAATACAAATGTTTTCTTGACGAGTGGGAATCAGACCCAAAAGTCAAATGTCTTATAGTTGAAAGCAGCTCACCTGTTGCCTTGATTTTGTGCAGATAATTAACGAACGATGCAATTTAATACTCTATTGAAGTAGTTTTTCGAGTTTCTTTTGGCTTAACGATATTATAGGCTAAAAATAATTTTATCATGTATATTTTTGTTCTTTGAAAATATTTGTCGAATATTTATCGTGTATATTTATTTATCTCAGTTTTATTGTTGCTCGAGTGTTGGAACTTGTATATTTATTGTGTATTCTGATCATTGCAAGCATTAACATCTTCTGGTTGGTGTGACATGTTTAACTTTCGTTAAATCATTGCATGAATTGCTAATCGAATATCAATTCCTAAAGGCACACTCCTATGTGTTTATTTTAAATAATGCAAGAAAATGGTTCTAAAAGAAACTTATTTAGAGAATCCTAAAATAATTTTACTAAAATTTTATTCTAGGAGTACTTCTTAAAACTATAATTGCAAGAGAGATAAAGCAAATGTAAATAGATAAAAATGAATGATTGAAAGGAAAACTTTTATACTTATTTTATATAGTGGATGCTACATTCAAAGGCACGAATAACTTTTCTCTAACAGCATTGACTCGAAAAGCAATCCTACTCATTGGAATATGATCCTAAAATTGGATTTTAAATAATGTAATGATCATATATTTATTTAACTACTCTAATATAATTATTAATTTTATGATATTACGTCACATGTCACTTATCATATAATTTTAGATTTAATATTTGAGATTTCATTTGAAAATAGTAATATTATTACTAATAAGTTGTTGGAGTAATTAATTGTTTCAAAGAACTTAGGTTATATGAGAGGTTAAATAGATGTATTTTTGAAAGTATTTATATTTATATTTTAGCTAAAATTTTAATTATTCTAAAAACAATAGCATTACTTAGGGTAATTTTCTGACCTCCCCTTATTTTTAATGAGAAATCAATAACCTTTTATGTGATTTTGAAAATTTTTTTGACCTCTTATTATATTATCTAAGTATTTAATTTAATATAAAAAAACTCAATTTATGTTAAAGGTTAGAACACACATTAAGATCTCAAAATCAATGTATTTTTATTTATTTTAATAATTAATTTTCTTTAAAATTGTATTAAATTAATTATTTTATTATATTTCATGAATTTTGTAATAAAAAATATTTTTGAAGGTAGATTAATTATTAGAATAAATAAAATATACTAATTTGGAAGTTTTAACATTTATTTTTAGGACACATATTAAGAGTACCTTAATGGCTAAATAGGGATAATAAAGAAAGTTGATAAAATTTTCAGGAGGTGATTAGTTTTTCATTGAAAGTCATGGGAGGTTAACAAATCTATCCCTATTATTTATCTCAGATTTTATATTAAATGACATAGAATTAATTAATAATTACTAAATTAATGATGTGATATTATAATGAATGATGTGGTAGTTTTGAATTATTGTAATTATATTCAAGGTTATGTAGTATAACTCTTGAAAAAGAAAAAAAAAAGGGTGTGGGAGCATTTTGGGTTGATGTAGCCCCATTTTATGATTATTTGTTAACATTTTTATAATCTAAGTTTTGTTTAGTGATGGTAATTTTATTTAAAAAAATAAAAAAGGACTGACCCTCGGGCTGGCATTACCAACACTGTGGGCTCTAGCACCTCGGGGCCTGCTCATTTTCGTCCATGAATTTGCAAGGAACCCGTTAGGCCGCGTTGGCCCAACACGGCCCGTCACTGCAACCCCGTTGACACCTATGGACTGACAATGACTTCCGCTTTGCAAGGCTGTCTTCATGCATTTTACGAGAAATTTCTCAAATTGGAAAAGCAAATGAAGAAAAGTAGGACGAAATTCTGAAGACTGAAATCTCTTTTTGTCTTTTTCTATCGGTTTTGCCCGTAGCGTAGCTAATCGTATCCTGGAGACTCAACGCTTTCATGGTGTCTTATCATCAAGCCCCTTTCGTTCTTCAGTTTAAAGATTGTTTTGATGGCTTCTTCTTCATCTTCGCAAAACGGGTTCTTCTTCGTCTTCTGCGTTGACGACTCTTAAACCGAAGGAGTATGATGTTCTTCTTAGTTTTAAAGGCGGGGATAGGCGTCAAAATTTCACCAGTCACCTCCACGAAGCTTTGTATCGTTAAAAGATTGACACTTTTTGTGGATGATCAACTTATGAGAGGAGATGAAATTTCGTTATCTGTTCTGAGAGGAATTGAAGAGTCGAGGAATTGAGAGGAGATGTTGTAGAGATGGAGTGCTGTGTTGATGGAAGTAGCCAACATATCTGGGTTTTATTCAACTATCATTAGGTAACTATGAAACTAATATTGTTATGTTTGCAAAGTGAATGATGGGATTCCATTTTGTTATTCTTAATTTTGATGCGATTGACTGGGTCATTCTTTCATTGAAGAGAAAAACAAATTTGTTTGGGAGAAATTTATTATGTTCATGGATGAATGAAGTGCCCTATGAGGGTAATATTATCATTAACATGACTTTTTTTTTCTCTTTTGTATTAATTTATTTACTCTTTTCTTGTTTGTTTTTTCATATTTTTTTAGGCCAGAAGCTTGTAGAGGAAATTATGAAACATGTATTGGAGAAACAGGGTAATATGTATACAAGTAATAATGAGGGTTTGGTTGGAGTAAAATCAAGAATCAAGAATATTGAATCTTTACTATGTAATGGGTCGAATGATGTTTGCGTTATAGGAATTTGAGGAATGGAGGTATAGACAAGAC